>VMDR010011078.1:0-29291 GCA_007922815.1 Macrotus californicus | reverse complement strand
CTCTGATACCAGTTACATCGCTGTACCTCTTCCCTCACAACATAGGATCTCCAGGGCCTGGGCGATGGGTAGACAAGGGCCATTGGCCACACTCACAGGAAAGAGGGTGACTCTTGGGTGACTGTGATGACTTCATCACTGTGAATAAATATTCAGTAAGTGCATGAAGTGTGCACACTGCCAAGCACCAGGTTGAAAGTCCTGTGAGTAAACATAAAAGAAATGGACAGAAGGGGGAAAGACTTACTCTAAAAACAGTGCTCTGCAAAAACAGCAAGCATTGTGCTTGCCATGTAGAGAGTGAATGTAAGTGCAGTACTTTTATAATCGAGTGCTCAGCTTGAATAACAGCGGAGTCCTAGAGTGCACTCACGAGCCCATAAAGCATCCAGACATTTGTCACCACCCGGAGATAAAATGGTGAGATGCTTTCAACAGCGGATACAGCACTGGCTTTGGTTGCAATAATTGTAGAACCTTAACAACCAGTAAAGATAGAAGAGTTGTTTCCACATTTTATATTTTTATTTCACACTCAAATTCAGTGTGCTTGACTCAGTTTAGTGATTTAATTTTGTAAATACGGAAAAGCAATTTATGGTTAGTCCTGGCACTGACTTTGGGGGAAGAAGGATCATGGTTGAACCACAAAAGCCATCAAAGTCAGCATCTAGTTTGAAAGTAAGAAAGTCTTTCACATTGTGGGGGGCTGACAGACGAGGCTGGCTCTGACTGAGCAGACCAGGTAGTGTCAGGGCAACATGCTGCCCCAAGTCTTCCTCTAGAACAGGCTCTCACAGACCCATTCCTACCAACATCTATGGACACTGTAAAATGCTTAGATGGTCACATAGGACATGCGCTCTGTCTGGGATGGAGTCTAACAGGTTCATCTCTCAAACCAAAAGTGGAAACCAGAGCTACAGACTGATCTCTGAGGCCCCCAAAATCGGCCAAGGTCATGTTCTCTTTCTGCTGAAGTCAACTGCTTTATTTTGGAAGACGTAGTCCAAACCAGATGGCCTACAAGTTCTGCCCCTTTGCAACCCCACTAGCTTATTTTCCCACCTCATAGAACGGGAGTGTGGAAGGCCACCAAATGCTTCGGCTCCAGCCCCACAGCCATCACCTTCCTCTGGGGGTTACTGATGAATCTACAGTTCTGTGTGGGCCAAAGCTTGAGTCTGAATCCAGGCTGGGATGTCATAACTATTTATAAACTGCCTGCACTCTGCTCTAAGAGCAACCCATCAGCAAAAATGCACTCCATCACGTTTTTGAGCTTAACCAGGCAACAGACATCGACGGGAAATATTGCGTGGGAGTGTGTCTGCTGCTGTTCCCTCCACATCAACTCCCAGCAGCTGGGCTGTAGGCTACATTAAAATGCAGAAGTTTCACAGGTGTGGTGTGTTTCACCAAATGGCACCAAGTTAGCCTGGGAATGGGGTGGCCTCATACCTCCCAATTTCAGAATACTTTTGCAAGCATTCTTGTAGTTCTGGGCCCCATGGCTTTTTGTTGTGGGGTTTCCTAAGCTAAATATATTTGCAGTCATTAATGCAGTTAACCCCAGGGGGGTGATTTTGCTGGTTTCCTTGTGGCTGGCCTCTGAGCCCACCTCAGCGACTGGGGCAGGCAGAATCTTACACAGTAAGACAAGCTGTTTGCCAGGCCATATGCTATCTCAGAATCCCATCTTCCAGTCCTAAATCCTTATCTGTGACAAGTTTGGGTCTCCCCTTTGTGTCCGAGCTGGTCCCAGGCCCATTTCCATAGGCTGCCTCTACCACATTCACTTAACTTCCTTACCTCTGCTAGATGTAGGAGCTGCCAGACAGCCAGATCTCTTTACTGGATCCACTGTGGTGGAAAGCCACTCGGAGCACCCAGCAGTGGGCAGGCCCCTGAGACATCGTCAAAACAGCCCTGTCCTCAAGATGACGCTCTATGAGTGGGCTTTACAGAGTCTTGGCTCATGGTATGGGCTCCAGAATTACACTATTATTAGAGCTGAGAGCTCTATGATAAAAATACCCACCTCATACAGTAGTCCCACCCTATCTGCAGGGAATACATTCCAAGACCCCCATGGAGAGTATCGAACACTGTATATACCATGTTTTTCCTATATATAAATAACTATGATAATGTATAATTTATAAATTAGGCAATTTCACAGATTAAGGATTTGTTCCTCCTGTAGATCTTAGCCACCTCAGCATATGGTTGTTTTTCTTTCCACATTAAGTCAAGACCTTTCACCTTTTCCCTACAGGAAGTGCCTTATGGCTTCTCTTTGGCAGATCTGAACTGCCAGCATCACCACTCTTGTGCTTTGGGGCCATTATTAAGCAAAATAAGAGTTACTTGAACACAAGCACTGGGATACCATGACAGTCTATCTCAGTGATTTTCAGCATTTTTCGTCTCATGGCAAAATTCTGGGGCACACCAAAAATTGTATTTTTTGCCAATCTGACAAAAAATAGGTATAATTTTGATTCATTCATACTAGATGGCTATTGCTGTGTTGGCTGTTGTCATTTTTTTAATCTGACAATCTGAGGGAAAAGAGGTCAGTGCCCCTGACTAAATAGTCAAGTATTGTATGTTTTAAAAATTCTTGCAGCACACTGGTTGAAAATCATTGGTCTGTCTGATAACACAGATGGTTACTAAGTAACTAAGGGGGTGGGGGAGATCACATACAGTGTGGATAAGCTGGACAAAGGGATGATTCATGTGCCAGGTGGGATGGAGCAGACTTTATGAGATTTCATCACACTACTCAGAACAGTATGCAATTGAAAACTCATGAATTGTTTATTTCTGGAATCTTCCATTTAATATTTTCAGTCTGTGGTTGATCCAAAGTACCTGAAACCACAAAAAGCCAAACTGTGGATAAGAGGGGACTACTATATTTGCATTGAACATAAGCCCAGTGGGAAGCCTTGAACCAAGGGCATCATGTCCGGCCCCACCCACTTCCAACCATTACCACAATCCTGTGGTGCACATGAATAAGGGGGTACAGAGGCAGGGGAGCAAAGGTGGAAGACGGAAGTCCAAAGGCCCAGGCAAAGGACACTGAAGATCTCAGGCCTCTTATCGCTCCTCCAGGCCAGAGCGGGACACCCCTCTCTCTTCTATTAAATATGTCTGAGGAGGCTCCAGGAGGCTCTGCCACCCAAGAGAGATGTGTCTGTGGCCCATAGAGCCTGACTGCCCCAGGCCTACCTGGTGAAGCGAGGGATTTCATCGTTGATGTTCACAATGTTCACCTGCAGCGATGTGGAGGCTGTGAGCCCTTGGCTATCTCTCACTTCCACAATGAGATGGTAACTGTCAGGGTAACATCCCAGGTGAGGGAATTGAGCTTTGCTGACACCACCTCAAAATGAGGTGGGAAAAAATGGGGTGGGGAGAGGGAGGAAACAATCTGTTCCCTTTCTGCCACCCCCTCCAGATGCCCCTGCAGAGTCAGACTTGGTGTGTCTACCCTCCTTCCCCCCGTCTAAAACCCCACTCCTGCATTTCCCGTCCTGCAGTTATCATTCAGGGCCATCACTGCACCAAGTAGCTGCTCATGCCACCAAGTTGCACACTCAGTCTCCATCGTTCCCCACAACATCTCTGCAAACTGTGGATTACACCCACGTGAGGAAAGGCAGGCCCCCATGGATTAAGTAACAAGCCCTGGCTCTCAAGCACCATGCAGAGCCAAGAGTCAAAACTGGGTTGATCCCAAGGCCTGTGTGTTTTCATCCTCAAACCCTGGCCTCTCCCCACCTCTTTTTTCAGAGGCCTGCTCACCTCCACCCTGCTGCTTTCGTGTTAGCAAATAGCTATGACAGCTGCTTCTCCCAAGTGAGCAGGGCATCAGATGCAACCCTCCCAACACTTAGCGTGCCCTCTCCCACCCCTTCATTCTTGTTATCAGCAGATGAAGATTTTGAATGGGGAAGGAGGCCTTCTAGATACTTGCCTTATTCCCTTCGGGGCTCACTACCTTCTGCAATTGCCAGGAAGGCAGCTAACTGCTCATGGCCTCCCCAACTTCTTCAGGCTGCTCTATGCCTGTTCCTTGACCCTGAGATAAAGGAACTTCAAGCAAGACCACTGACAAAGGCTACCTGTTATGTCCTTCTTCAAAGTCAAACTCTGTTGTGCAGAAGAGGATCCCATTAGCAGACATGCTGAAGTTGTTTGAGGGAGGAATCAGGAAGTACTAAAACACAAGAAAAAAAAGAATATAACTAAGCACACTTACGCATCTTTCCCCAGAAGACAAGTCTGTTCAGTTCTCATTTTATATCCTTGACCCATGGAACATTCTTGATTCATCAAGATAGGCCCAAATGGGCAGTTCTCAGACTTAATGGTTCTTGAATCATGAAACTTCCGGATCTCTTGGTCTGAGCCTCTGACCCTGATTTGCCACACCCTGAGAAACTGGTCACTGGATCCTGCTTAAATTGAAGAATGCATAGAAAAGGCCTGTCTAGGCATTCTGCTTCTGAGGCCAGTCTTCTTATCCCTGTCACTGTATTCTCATTTCTACTTCTCAGGACAGCTTCTGGCTTTAACCAACGCTATTTAAACACAGCCACCGTGCATTAGGTAATAGGACAATACTAAAGTAAATGAGATCTGGTTTTTACCCTTAACTGAACTTATGATATAGTGGAGCTGCAAAAATGTTCATAAGCATCATTCATTGAAATGATGAAAAGGCAACGGGAAGGACAAGTGTGAGAGAGAACGAAACTTAACAGAGCCCATGTTTGAAGCTGGTTTGGGAGATATAGAAGACTGTTTTAAAATCTGATCTGAGAGTTGTGGCCATTGGTCAAGTCTTCCCATGTCTTAGGGACTTAAGAGTCTTCATCCTCCTTGGCTTCCAGTGTCCAGCCTAGCTCTCTAATGACCCTCTGTCCAGGACCACTTGATCTAACAGAAACATAGGCTTATTTGCCCAGCGCATGAAGAGTCAGCTCATAGGAGGACCACCCCTGTGCTTTCCACAGTGCTCATCAAAATTGAGTCATTGCTGCCATGATGGAGTCAACCACGTAGGGAAAGGACTGGCATCAGAATCCAAGTTCTGGTTGGGACAAGTACCTTCTTTGCCTGTAATTTAGGGATGATACCACTAACTGCTTGTTCAGGTTATGGTGAGGATTAAATTCCAAAGCATGCTGTAAATTGTGAAGGGCCGCAGGCACACTTGAGGCTCACACATGTATACCCATTTGTTCCAAAGGGCTTTAAGGTTAGAAGTTTTTGATATTTCCTCTGAGGATAAGGGTGATCTCTTCTCCAGATCTCTTCTCCAGGCCTCACAATCTTTGAAGATCATCAGTGGAGGTTTTGCAACCACAGCCATGACCCCTGAAGTCTAGAATCACAGGAAACACCAGCCAGGAATTCCAACCCAGAGACTTGGTATTATCATCCCACAGGGGATGCCCACAGGAGAAGGGAGGGTGCACAGAAAAGACATGGGATGCAGGAGAAAAGTCTCCTTTAGAGCTGGTCTAAGGTTTTTAAACCATTTTTTAAAGTGTTTACTTGCCCTTTACTATTTAATAACATTTTCCTAGTTGTACTGAACATATCTTTTCCACAAAAATTGGGAAAGAAAAGTATAAAAAAGAAACTCAATTATAGTCACTTATAAAATCTCATTATTTTCCTAGGTAGCCTTCTGTTCTCTTCTATGCAAAACATACACCCTCCAAAAAATTGGGATGATTCTATAATCAAAACTATATTTTGTGCGTTTTATTCACAGCTCGAACATTTCCCCATAGTGTTAAATCTTCTTTTACAACCTGGTTGGTTAATGATAGCACAGCATTCTACTGTAGGGGGTGCTTTGCTAAGTCTTTCTTGCTGGTCACTTAGGTGGTTCCTACCTATTTTTGAGAGGAAATATTTGAGCAATATCAAAGGGTTCCCTTCTCCCAGGCCCCTCCTCCAAATTGCATAAGCACCTCGGCAGCACTCAGAGGCGTGACATTTAAATACCGAGCCCCCACCAACTCTCCAGCTCACAGCCTGGGCAGCAATGGCCTAGACTTGCAGCTGCCTGCACACAGAGCTGCCCCATGTCTTTGAGCAGAGCCTTCCCTGCAGAGAATTCTCACATATCCATAGAACAGAGGCTCATACTGGGTGTGTGATACAATGGTTTATAGACCCAAGGTGGGTGCATTGACCACATGCACCTAAATGGGAATGTCTTTTGAAACGCTCTAGGAGATAGGTCCCCAGGACTGGTTGGTCCCCAACAGTGCAAGGTCTTGGGCTACAGGAATGACAGTCAGGCCCTGCTCTCCAAAAGCTTATGTCAACTAAGGGAACATATGAAGATGATGTGGGAAAGGTACTCCAGAAGGGACAAACATAGAATGTGCTGGGAAGAAGGAAGAAAGATTCTTAGACCCATCTGGAATGTAAGAGGCACAAGTTGGGGCAATGGAGTTAAGTTCAGTAGCTTTGGAGCTAAACTGCTGAATCTGAATCACACTTCTATCACTTTCCAGCTGTGAGAGCTTGTGCAACAAACAGTAATAAAATAGGCCATGCCCCAGAGGGTGTATAAAGTTCTAGAACAGTGCCTGGTACATGGTCAGCTCTCAATGTACGTTAACTATTACTGTCCAGTTAGAATGTCAGATCCATAGGAGAAAGGCTTCATTTTATTCACTGCTATATCCCTAGGGCCTAACACATAATAGATGCTCAATAAATATTTGTTAAATGTTAAATATTGGGGTTTTCTTCTTGCCTCTTTCTCATCTGAGACCAGCACCCCCACCTTAAAGAACCTTAAAATCTTTTTAAAAATATCTTTGAAAATACAACAACAAAAATCTTGCCAAACTTAAAAAAAAAATCTGTTTGAGTTTGGAAATGCCAGGCTTCATTATGAAATCTTCTGCCATTCTGTCTACAGTCTCAGCAAGAATGAAAGCAGCAGCAGCAACAGATAGAAAGGGTGAAACTGTAGAACCAGGAACATGGGCAATTTCTTCTTAATTTTTATTAAAAGTTTGATTTCCTGGAATCTTGATTTTTTTCTTTTAGTGCCAGACTAATTTCCTTTATCCCTGAAACTATGAGTTTGTGTTAATGGGAATAGTAGTTTTGTACTTAAAATGGTGATAATATCCATTGACTAAAAATATTGTGTCATGTGGCCATTTGCCAGCAACTCAAAAAGCTTTCTGTAAAACCTGGCATTCTTTCCCCTTTTTAAAGGCTTGTTTAATCAAAGCTACTCCTTTGATATTCATTCTTGGAAAACAGAAATTAAATAGAATGAAAAGCAACTGCAGCCCCGCTCTGCTCCAATGCTGGCTAAGAAAAGTCCTGAGTAATCAGATCAATTCGGTTAACAAATGCTTGTCAGACAAGCTCTACAGTTTCCCCGCTGGGAATATTCCTTTACCACCACCCCAGGTTTCTCTATTTGCAGCCCCTTGGCAGCTGCGGTTTGCTCACCAACACAAAAGCTTCAGTGTGGAAGATGAGGAGCCGTGCTTCCTGCCCCATTCACCCTTTATGGTGCCATTGGTTTAGGGAGAAAGGAGGGTGAGAGGGAGCTGGCCCAGTTTCCTGAAATGTCAGGCTCCCTGGGGAGGACACGCCACCTCCGGGCTGGCTCGCCCACTGCAGTTGGAGTCACAGGCAAATAATGAGTCAACCTGTGCCCATTTGCAGCCATTAGCTGCTTTCAGGTTGGAAATGGAATTGAACAACAAGAATCCAGCCTCCTATCTCCTAAGAATAGAACAGTCAACTTCCAGGGGCCAAGTCTCCAGAGTGAAGGTAGGACCCTTGTTCCTCCCAATTCCTGGCAGTGCCAATGACTCTATGAGCCACTGGAAACATGCCCCCAGACCCACCAGAGGACAAACTGTACAGTGTACCACCTTCCAACAGAGCTGTCACAAGTTATAAATATGACATCACAATCCTATTATGTTTCATTGTAAGCTGAATATTTTATAAAAGCCTCAGTTGCTCTCTTTTCCCCTTTTCCCACTCCTGTCCCAGCTCAGAGGTGGAAGGTAGATCCAGGAGTGGGAGGGGAGGGTGTTTAGAAGAAAAAAGTACTATTAAAAAAAAAACTTACTTCAAGCTTTTAGCTTGGCCTATTCATGTTGTATTGTTATGAAGGTAAGTGAAATGGGTTATAGGCAAGTATTTGAATGTTTTTTATGAGACCCACATTTATAAATGCAAAATGCTATAGATAACAATCCTTGACTAATAAAGCTACAGAATTTATTTCCTCATTTGTCATTCTTTTTTTTTTTTTTTTAATAATCAGCCTGGTTCCTGTTCTTTGATTTAGGCTTCACTAATCCTTTTGTTTTTAAGGGAGAGATAGCAAAACACCTATGTGAGAAATATTGATTGGTTGCCTCCTGCAGGCACCCAGACCAAGGATCGAACATATAACCTAGGCATGTGCCCTGATTGGGAATCAAACCAGCAACCTTTCAGTTACAGGACAACACTCCAACTATCAAGCCACACTAGCCAGGGCAAGACTTCACTAATCTTAAGGACAGTGAATCCCATCTATTCAAGAAATGTTTTTCCTACAGTGTGAATAGTCATCAGTGGTGATGTATTTGGAGTGGGAGTTGTCCTTTCTTGAGCATTTTAACAAGAACCTGAGGCAGAATGCATTTTGCAAAGACTTCAGTGGTGGCTCCCAAATAAACAGGTAGATGCCAGGGATGTGCTGAATGAGTGGTATGTATCTGTATGTGTGGGAGGCAGGGGGGAAGGGAAAGTGCATGGGGAACAGGAAGGGTCCTGTCACTCAGGAAAAAGAGGGGTGGATGCCAAAGACAATTCGACAGAACACAGGCGAAGGGGACCAGCAGGAGTTGGATCAGAGAACTCAGTTCTCGCTAGTTACCTGACCCAGGTGAGGGCCTCACTTCCCTTCCTCATCCAGAAATAAGAAGTGCTTAGTGGATCTGAGAAGTTCCATCCATGACAATTACTTTATACTCAAGATTAAAAGATACCACCTGCGGCCACTTCTCAGCACCACGAGCAAGATGGAGGTGGAGAGAGAATTATTTTCCCTGTTGTCCTCCTGGTAGCCCAGCTACTAGCAAGGTTATTGCTCTTTTAATTTAATCTTTTGTCTGCCCTGGTGAAGACAAAGCACATTTCGCTTTATGCAAAAGTCCTTCCCTAATGGAAAGGCCAAGAGAAAGCCCCTTAATGGAGGAATTGCTGCACTAGATCACTTTGCCTCCAGCTGCGAAACTGATTAACGTCCTTAGAGTCTCGGAGGAGGCTGTGCAGCAGTTACAGTGGTCGTTTCCAAGCAGAGGGAGAGGAGGGTGTATGGGATAGGGTGGGTGGGAGGGGTTGGGTTGCATATAGCCTCCTACAGGACTGTGGAGAAAGCCCAGGGAAGAAATTCTGATACATATAGTTATTCACATACAGACCATCCTGCCTGTCCTTATATTCTAGCTAGGAGTCCACCACTGATACCTAGCTCTGGGTATGCCCCACCTGCACCCATCACAACACAGAAGGCACACAGGGACAGTGTGCTGATGCTGTATCAAAGCCTGTACTGTCCAACACAGAAGCCACTAGCCATGGGCACCTGTGACTGCTGAGCATTTGTACCGTGGCTGGTCTGAAAGGAGATGAACTGCATGTGTAAATACACAATGAGTCTGAAGACTTACTATAAAAAAAAGATGCAAAATATAGCATGAATCGATTTTATGTTGATTATATTTTGAAATGATAATAGTTCAGCTATACTGATTAAACTATATTAAAATGAATTTCACCTGTCTCATTTTACTTTTTAAATGGGGCTACTAGAACATTTAAAATTACACACGTGGCATGCTTTCCTGGCTCGCATTCCAGCTCTCTTGGGGACTGCTGGTCCCAACAATGCACAACCACATGCTCTTTAAATTTTTCCAAAAATAAGGAAGCAAATCCCAGTGGTTTCCGCATTAGCCCCAATTTTACATCATTTGTGACAGTTTCACTTCATTAAGCTGGATAAGGGCTGTAGGGTTTGTCATTTTAAAGGCGTTGAGGTTTCTGGAGATGTCCTAGAGCTAGTTTTAATTCATTTTTCCTCCTCTAGTTGCTGCCGCCAGCAAAGTAACTCCTGGAACCCACCAGATAAGATGACAGGCATGAACCAAGCGTAGGTGGCTGCATACACATGCTTTGGTGTTTATTAAAGCCTGTACTTGGTTGTTCAGTTCAGTGGTTCTCAAAGGATGGAATGCAGCAGAATCACCCAGGATGTGTGTTCCAATTCACGTTCTGATGCAGTGTCCAAGCATCTGCATTTTTAAAGCAGCCTACAGTATGTTCTCATTACAGGGGCCTGAACACCCTCTGAGAAACAGTCATAAACCAGTGTTCCCAGCCTTTCTGACCAGAAGAGTTGCCCACAGTATTTGGCAAATACACAGATTCCTGGGCCCACCCTCGACCCACAGAATTCAAAAGTCTGAGAGACTTCTCAGCCCTTTCTGTGCATGAGATCACTTGGGGGCTTTAAAAGCCTGATACATGGGCCACAGTCCAGGCCAATCACATCAGGCTTTTAGGGGGTAGGAACCAGACATCTGGTTTTGGGTTTGTTTGTTTTTAAGTTTCTCTGGTGGTTTCAGTTTACAGCTGAAAGGTTGAGAAGCACAGGTTTGATCAATAGCAAATTCACCCATCTCCTTTCTCTTTGTACAGAACAAAATATGTCATTTAGTACCCTCAAGAGCCCCAAATAAAGTGTCAAAGTACAAAGACTATCATCATATGTTACTTCCTAAACTCTTATTACCTCTTTCTAGTCTGAGAAAAGTTCCTTCTAGATTATGTTCACTGCTCCTACAGGCTGGCTGTCAACTTTCTGTGCAGCTGTTATTCCAGCACAGGTGTTAAATACTTCATTAACACTTTCTGCTGCAACTGGAAGTGCTCCCTCTCAAACAACTCCTAAAGGCACTGTGGAAGCCATTCAGTTCCAGGTTCCACGCCCCTGCAGCTGCTCTCAGCCCTTTTTTGATGGCAATACATTTTCTTTTAAAGGAACAACACCTGCTGCATTGCCCCCTCACCTGGGTGGCTTCCCTTCATCTGAAAGGAACGACCTGATCTAGGAGGTGTTTTTAAAGGGGCCATGACCTTGTTCCTTCTGCATAATTTGGAATGATACAATAAAAATTGATATTTAAAAATGAATATTTTTTCTCCACAGCTGAGATTTCTTCCACTTTGCCCCTACTCTATCTTGTGCAAACGTTATGGTAATTATCTTATTGAATTATAATTATTTGGGTAATGCGTGTCTCCTACCTAGACTGAACTTCTTGAGTTACAAAAATGTGTATTAGTTATTTTTGTATCTAAATAGACTAATAGAAAGCCTGACACATAGTGGATTCTTGGTAAATGTTGAAATGAACTAAATGTATAAGTTCATAACTTTGGGTTGCTGACATAATCTATACCAAAGTCCCTTTTCCCTTGTCACCATCAAGCAACAGTGACTGTAGGACAGAGTTCTGGACAGTGAGAAGTAAGCAGAAGTTCTCTGGTTAGGGCTTCCAGGAGGGTCTTTGTTTTCCTACCAAGAAAGGAACAGACTGGCCTAGCCAGCCCTCTTCACTCTCCACCTGTTTCTTTCTTTTCTTTCTTTCCTTTCCTTTCCTTCCTTCCTCCCTCCCTCCCTTCCTTCCTTCCTTCCTTCCTTCCTCCCTCCCTCCCTTCCTTCCTTCCTCCCTCCCTTCCTCCCTTCCTCCCTCCCTCCCTTCCTTCCTTCCTTCCTCCCTTCCTTCCTTCCTTCCTTCCTTCCTTCCTTCCTTCCTTCCTTCCTCTTTTCCTTTTCTTCTTCCTCTTCTTTGACTTCTTCTTCTTTTCCTCCTACCTGGAACTTAGAGGTAAAGTCTGGAGGTGTAGCAGCCATCTTCTAAACATGAAGTGAGGACAAATAGGACAAATCCAATATGTTCCGGATGGAAGAGCAGAAAGATGGACGTGCCCAGGTTTCTGATGGCAGCAGTTATGCCAGCTCTGGACTGTCAGTCTGCCTGCCTCGGGACTTCTTGTTATAGGAGGAAAATATCCCTTATCTGCCACTGTGATCAAGTTTTCTGTTATTTTCAAACACATTTGTAACTGATATAACAAGTATGTTATTCATAAGTATGCATTTAAAGGACCTTTTATTGCTCTTACCACATAGTACAGACCCATTAAGTGTTTGCATATTCATTTACTTATTCATGCAAATAGAATCTTAAATAAATGAATGGGTTGTGTGGATCTTGAAAGATTCATTTGATGTGATCCCAGAAAAGGCATTTATCTGCTGAGATGGACTCCCCACAGTCAGGAGGGCCCAAATTTTATAAATAATGAGAATCTAATGGCCATCTGCTGACAAAGGATCTCACATACTCTGGATACCAGGAAGAATCTCAGACTGAGCTTTCAACCACTTGCACTGTGTTCCTGCTGTTTGAGTCCACTCTTATAAGACAGTTCCTAGTTTTGGCTTTCAACCAATGAACTAAGACCTGACCCATCCAATTGGAACCTTATAGCTATAATCCTCATTTGCATCTTCGCTGACCAAACAGAACTGCTCCATAATGACCGATCAGAGTGCATGATGCTGACCAATAACTATTGTGCAATTCAGATTCCTAGTTTACATAAAATTGGACCAAACAAGAACCCAATTGGGAACTATTACCTAAATAGTCTCCCCTTTTTTTCTCCAGTGTTTTTTTGACTTGTTAACAGTTGTTTTTGTTTTTTGACAGAAGGATAGCTTTGAATAATAGCATCAACATTTCCCTAAATTAAGATGTGTCCAGACTTCCAGTCAAGATGGCAGCATAGGTAAGCATGGCTCACCTCCTCGTACAACTACATGAAATTACAACTAAAATATAGAACAACAATTACTCAGAACCATCACAAATCAAGTTGAATGGAAGGCTGACATCTATGGAGTTAAAGAAACCACATCCATCCAGACTGGTAGGAGGGGCAGAGATGCAGAACAGGATGGTCCCACATCCACAAATGGTGGATAAAAATTTGGGAGGGATATCTTGGGAGTGAGGAGTCCCAGCCCCACACCAGGTCCCTTAGCCCAGGGTTCCAGTACCAGGGAGATAAGTCCCCATAACTTCTGACTGCAAACACCAGTGGGGATTGAGTCAGTTGAAGAAATTTCTAGGGTCCAAATCAGTTCCTCTTAAAGAACCCACACACAAACTTATTCAGATTCACTCCCTCTGAGCTCCAACACTGGGATAGCAGCTTGAAAGGTACTAGTAGCAAACAGGGAGGAACTGAAGTATCAGGCATCAGGGAGAGAGCTGGGGGACAGCTTTCTCCTACACAGAAAGATGGGCAGACCATTGTCCCTTTTTTGAGCCCTGCGCCCAGACAGCCACAGAGCCAGCAGGTGGGTGCCATAGTGGAGACTCTATCAACCTAGCTAACACTGTTTGCCTCACTCTGAAGATCACCTGACACTCCCTCCCACCCAACTTATGGGCCCACCTAAGCTGTTAACTGTGACTTTTCCATATGAATGGCTCATCTTGGCTCATGCTTCACAACTTCCTAAATCCTATCAAACAAGCAACAACCAGCCTCAGTAAGCCCAGTCCCCATACCTCTTGCTAAGGGGCCCCAGGCCTGGCACTAACAGCAACCACCCTAGATTCACAGTTTGGATTCACCTAGGAATCACCAACCCAGTACAAGTAGCAGCCACCACAGATTGCTTTATATATCATGCAGGGTGGCCCCAGACAGAACATGGGGTAGGGAGGTGGAGGCTGACCTTGGCCTACACCATCCAGGAAACCCCAGAGCCTGTGTACTCAGTGAACAGCTACAGACCACATTGGAGCATTATCATCCTGTCTCTGCACAGCTGATGTTCCAAGGAGGTTGGTGGTTAGTGGTCACAGCCAGTTGTTGCAGCTGACTGGCCTAGGTAAATCCTTCCCATTGACCTGCCAAGAGCAATCAAGTCTCAACTACAAGAGGAAGCAGTACTCAGCCCACATGAGTGGTACAGCTCAAGTACCCAGCTTGGGTGATAGAGGAGGCTGTGCCACTGGACCCTACAGAACACCTACTACATTAGGCAATACTATCAAGACAGAGAGTCATAGCAGCTCTACCCGATACATAGAAACAAACACAGGGAGGCTGCCAAAATGAGGAGACAAAGAAACATGGCCCAAAGGAAAGAACACATCAAACCTCCAGAAAAAGAACTAAACAAAATGGAGATAAACATTCTATCAGAAGCAGAGTTCAAAACACTGGTTTTAAGGATGCTCAAGAGTCTTAGTGAGAACCTCAACAGTATTAAAAGATTCAGTCATAATGAAGGATACACTAATTGAAATAAAGAGCAATTTACAGGGAAACAGCACTAGAGTGGATGAGGCTGAGAATCAAATTAGTGATTTGGAATATAAGAAAGCAAAAAACAACCAATCAGAATAACTAGAAGAAAAAAAAATAAAAAAATTGAGGATAGTGTAAGCAGCCTCTGGGACAACTTCAAGCACTCCAACATTCACATCATAGGGGTGCCAGAAGGAGAAGAGAAAGAACAAGAAATTGGAAATCTATTTGAAAAAATAATGAAAAACTTCCCTAATTTGGTGAAGGAAATAGTAGACATGCAAGTCCAAGAAGCACAGAGAGTCCCAAACAAGATGGACGCAAAGAGGCCCACTCCAAGACACACCAGAATTAAAATGCTAAAGGTTAAAGATAAAGAGAGAATCTTAAAAGCAGCAAGAGAAAAGCAGTTAGTTACCTACAATAGAGTATCCATAAGACTGTTGGCTGATTTCTCAAAAGAAACTTTGCAGGCTAGAAGGAATTGGCAAGAAATATTCAAAGTCATGAAAAGCATAGACCTACAGTCAAGATTGCTCTATCCAGCAAAGCTATCATTTAGAATTAAGGGCAGATTAAGAGCTTCCTAGACAAGAAAAAAACTAAAGGAGTTCACCATCAGCAAACCATTATTATATGAAATGTTAAAGGCACTTATTTAAGAAATAGAAGGTCAAAACAATAAACAATAAAATGGCAATGAATACATATCTATCAGCAATTGAATTTAAAAACAAACTAAGCTTCATGAAGAACAGAGACAGAATCATGGATACAGAGAGCATTTTATGTTTGCCACATGGGAGGGTGTGTAAGGGACTGGGTGAAGAGGTGAGGGGATTAAGAAGTACAAATAGGTAATTACAGAATAGCCATGGGGATGTAAAAGTACAGTATAAGAAATGGAGTAGCCAAAGAACTTATACACATGACCCATGGACATAAACAATGGTGTGGGGATTGCCTGTAGGAGACGGGGGTGCTGGGGCAAAGGGGGGCAAAGGGGAAAAATTAGGATAACTATAATAGCATAATCAATAAAATATCATTTTAAAAGAAGATGTATCCAATAATCTTAAACAGCTTTGTTTCTGCACATTATATTTGTTCTAGAGTTTATTCCTAAGTCTCATTTCCTCCTCTTAGAAAAAGTAGTCTTGTTTAAGCTGCAAATCATGCAGCAACCAGCAGAAGTAGCCTCCTGGTGTTACCTATTCCTTGAGTGTCATATTTCAGAGAGTATGTAAGACAGGGTTTGCAGGAGTGTTGTCTACTCCATAGTTAGTCCACTGGCATTATTCTCTCCCACCTGGGCTGCCAGCTGCTGTGGGTACACAAGACCACTTTGATAGGCAGAGCTGGGAGCTGAGGCATCCTTGCCCAAGCTAAGAGGCTTCTTTTACTAAGGTTTACAAGGGCTCCACTGACAGTTCCATCAAGGAAACTGATTAACTGAGAAGAGAGATCAATTGTCTCAGACTGGGTCTCCAGGACCCAATCTCCTGCTTTTTTCCATGGAAACCCTCCTTTTTTTTGGAATTCCTGGGACTCATTTTTATTTATTTATTTTTAACTTGGCTCCAAACAGCTTGGCTTTATCTCTAAAAAGGAAGTGTCCATGCCTTTGGGGAATACATTTTATGATTATTTAAAATATAATATAGCTGGATTTTTGTCACCTTAGAATTAAAAAATTCTGAGCAATTTTGATACGCCAGGCAGGCATTGTGCTAAGTGGCTTTACATGCATTCTCTAATACTTATAATACCCCTACTGAGGTAGGTGTTTTTATTTGACAGATGAAGAAACTGAAGCTCAGAGAGGTTAAGAACTTGTCCAAGATCACACAGAGCCATGAATCCAATCTGAAGTGTCTGTCTCAAGAGCTCCATTACCCATTTCTACCTCCCCTGTCCTCTATGCTTTGGCAGTGGGCACTATATTTCTCCCATTGCCACTGCCCAAGCCCACCCTGCTGGGACACCAGGCTTCTGAGCCAGCCCATCTCCAGTTCAACAAGCAGACTTACGCTGAGGGGTATATTTCGCCTTGTGTCTTCTGGATCAAAGGCCTCAACCTGGTAAGTGAATCCAGGCTTTGCTCCTTCCACTATGTAGAGGTCCAGACCTACAACCGTGTCCACAGTGGAATAAAAAACATTTTATTATATAAAACAAGTGAGAAATTCCAAAATGAAGGCAGCCAAAGGAAGCCAAAGGAAACCAAACATAGCCAAGTAAATAAAGCATATTAGTACTGTGGGACAGATGCAGCGAAGGTCACGAATGAGACCATGGTCATCTTGTAGGAGTGGATTCTTTCATGGGAATTAATAAAGTATTAGAGTTGGCCAAGCTGGTATCAAGTGTTCACATATTTCCTACAATGAGAGGTGACCTAGGGTACTGTTGTTTGGTGGGAGAAAGGAAGATGATAAGGGTAGAGAGTTGGAAAGTAACCATGGGCAGCAATGTGCAAGGTGAGGCTACTCCATGTTCCAGATCCCCTTTAGTATATAAATTCCTCTTAAACTGAGCTAAGGCCATCCCTTGAAGTATACTTAGCATCTCAACAGAAATGAGTCCCTGAAATGAGAGAGGTCTTATAGTGAAACACAGAGGAGATGGAATAAGTGAGGAGAGAGGGCTGCAAGAGAGAAGCTCAGGAAAGGGAACTTATCTACTTCAGAGTTCTTGGCGGTCAGGGAGGAGCAGGTTGTGCCACCTGGTACCACCAGCCCTGCCCGAGGGTCACCATGTTCTCTGCTCTGGCCTCTGTCTCTCTGAGAATCTCTCTGTGCAAGATATAACTGAGAGTGCTCACATTAACTCGTTTTTAAGGTGCTGGGCTGAGGGCTTACCGTACAGGGTGGGGCAAAAACAGGTTTACAGTTGTAAATATGCAAAACAAGGAGTTTATTCTTTTTTTTTCTTAATATTTTATTTATTTTTATATGGGAAGGGAGGAAAAAAGAGAGGGAGAGAAACATCAATGTGTGGTTGCCTCTCACGTGCTCCCTACAGGGGACCTGGCCCGCAACCCAGGCATGTGCCCTGACTGGGAATTGAACTGACGACCATTTGGTTCGCAGGCTGGCACTCGATCCACTGAGCCACACCAGCCAGGGACAAAGAGTTTATTCTTGTATTATGATTTATTAGCTATTGTATTATTTTCCATACAAACAACTGTAAATCTACTCTTGCTCTACCCTGTACGTTTTCTCCTTTACTTTTCACAACAGCCCTAGGAAGTAGGTGTTGTCATTTCCTCCACTTTATAAGTAAGAAAACAGGCTCAGTTATTGGATTTTCTCAGCTAGTAAGTAATAGAATCTAAACTCAAATCCAAACCATCTTACATCTGAGCTTCAGCTTTCATTCACTTTATCATATCATTGCTCATGCTTTCATTAAAAAAATGTTTACTGAGTTCTCACTCCATAGTAAACCCTGATCTACCCACTGGGAATACAGCAGTTCACAAAACACAAAACCCTGCTCTCATGAGCTTGAATTCTAGTGGGAAGATATAGATAATAAAATAAATGAGTAAAATGTGTGAATGTTACTGAACAATGTTATGGAGAAAAATCAGGGAAAGCAGTGTTGTGAGTTGGGTTACAATATTAAATAGACTAGTTATGAAAGGTTCACTGACATTTGAATTAAGATCCTTAAAGAAATGAGGAGGGGCCCTAGAGATATGGCGGAAAGGACAGAGGAAAGAGCAAATGCCAAGATGTCAAGGTAGGTCATGCCTAGGGTACTCACAGATTGGTGAGGAGGCCAGGAATGCTGAAGGAGAGGGAGTGAAAGGGAGACGTGTGGGGGACAGCATAGTAGGGGGTGAGGGTTGTATGGGCTTGACAGATTTGATCGGCCTTAAAAAGATTCTGGCTCTCCTTTTGGGTGAGATGAGGGGTTCTTGTAGTGTTTTAAGCAGATGAATATCTTGATTTAACTGATGTTTAACAGGATCCCACTGGCCACTGTATGGAGAATCAACCATAGGGGGCAAGCCATTGCAGTAATTCAGGCAAGGCGTGACTCATGGCTTGCACCATGGAGGTGGTGGTGGAGAGGCTAGGGACTGGTTGGATTCTGCATAGATTTAGAAGGTAATGACATTTCCTAATGGATTTGATGTTAGGTGTGAGAGATAGAAAGAAGTCAAGGTTGACTTCAAACTTTTGGTCCAAGCAAGAATGATGGAGTTGCCATTAATTAAAATGGGAAAGACCAGAAAAGCAGTTTTGGGGTGGGGGATGGTGGGGGTCAAGGGATGAAGTGGGACTTGAGTTTGGTTCAGAAGCACTTTGAGTTTGAGATGTTATATTCTGACACCAAGAAATTCTCTTATATCAGCTGAGAATTCAACTCAATTCAAGTCCAGTTTGTCACCTGCTCTCCTGACCCACCAGCTATATAAATCTAAGGTTCCCAAAACACCCTTATTGAGTTTGATTAGTTTGCTAGAGGGGTTTACAGAACTCAGGGAAACATTTTACCTACTATATTATTGGTTTATTGTTAAAGGATATAACTCAGGAGCAGCCAGATGGAAGAGATGCATAGGGCATGGATCTTCCATGCTCTCTGGGCACGCCACTCTCCCTGGATCTCCATCAACTGGAAGCTCTCTGAACCACTTTTAGATTTTATAGAAGCCTCAATATATGGGCACAATTAATTAAATCATTGCTCATTGGTGATTGAATTCAATTTCCACCTTCTCTCTCCCCTTTGCCATGGTGGGGCTGGATTGGACAGTGTGTAGGAGTGGAGGGGAATGAAAGTTCCAACTCTCTAATCACAAGATTGGCCCCACTGGCCACCATTGCCACCCTTAGGTGACCTAGGGGCATTCCAGACATGTCATTAACATAACAAAACATACATTTATCACTCTCATGATTGGAACTCCAAGGGTTTCAGGAGCTTTGCGTCAAGAACAGGAAGAAGACCAAATATATATATATATTTCTATTACAGATGTCTATTAGATATCCAAGTGGTGATGTCAGGTAAGATACTTGGATATTTGAGTGGAGTTCAGGAGAGAACCTGAACTAAAACTGTAGACTTAAAAGTTGTCAGTATGGATGGCATTCAAAGCCATGAGCCTGGGGGAGATTATGCAGGAAGTTACTCTGTTCCCTTCAAGTATTGTCCCTGCTCTGCAGCAGACTCCAGGCACACACTGTTCTCAAGGGGTCAGCGTCCATGGGGAGAACAAACAACTAACTCAGTGACCAGTAGTGCACAGTGATAAGCCTGGTGGGCCTGGCCCAGCTTCCTTCAGAATGATCCACTGGAGGTCCTGACCTCCTTTTCCTCCCCAGGACTAGGAGAGGCTCAAGAGAAACCATAGGTACAAAGGGCTTTGTAAATTGTTGAGCATTATTATTGGGCATCCTGGGCTGGGGGACATTTTATTTATTCCCTGCTCATCAAGCAGCTGCTTTTTCCAGGGAAACAGCTGCTTGTTTATTTATTTTTCTGTTTTGCCCTGTCCCCCAGGGTCTTCCCTGATGCCACCGTCTGGACTACATTGCACACCCCTGTGTATCTTACCTTTTGCCAAGTTGCCTAAAAACTGAGGTGGCTCATTCACATCTGTTACCTGGACAGTTAGAACCTGTAGGTCTGTGGAACCAACATCATCCTTAACATAAATCTGCAAATCAAATATGTATGGTCCTGTTTCAAAATCTAGTTGGTTCTTCTCAGTGGTGACAACCTAAAAGTAAATGCAGAATTCTTAGTAATCATGTGAAAGAAGGTCTGCTTTGCATGTGTGCATTTTGCAAACAGATATTTATTAGGAAGAAAGCAACCCACATCCTGGAAACCAACTTTCACATGCTGTCAGAGGAGCGGGTTGCCTCTATATTTCTAACATAAGCCCCAGGACACCTTCACTAAAGGGACTGCTGCGTATGATGCTGCTTTTCATAAAGAAGAAAAACATTCAGGGGACATTCTCATTCCACTGACTGGAAATGGAAAACCCGAGAACTAAAAAATCTATCACTACTTAGGGTAGGCTCCTAGATGAGTCCCTTAGCAACCCTGAATACACTTGGATTTTCTAGTCTTTAAGAATGAGATGCTGCACTTTCCTGGGATTGCTGTTAAATTACATCTTGACTCATCACTCCATTCTAGTTTTCCCAAGGCCACTTCAGAGAATAAACAAGGGAAGAAGGACATGTCTATAGAAATAATGAATGATGTCTACTAACATAAATAGTTATTTGTGTGTAGGCCTTTCTATACATTATCCCACTGTCAGAAAATTGTCCTGTGAACCACAAGTGTTTTGGAGTTGTGGGAGGGACAGCAAGAAACTGGGCCTGAGAAACATCACCAGAATCTAGACTGTTGCCATCAGGAACCCAGTGGTCCATGGTAGGAGGGGCCTCCTGAGGCTAACAGGAGCTCTCTGAGCTCTCAGTAGGTCTGTGAGTTCTCATATCTATATGCACATCCCTGCCTGTAAGCTCACAAAAGGCCCCAAGTCCTTTGGGACAGCAAGGACTAAATTTCATAACTGTCTTAATTATGCAGATAGAACCTTTTGGTAATTCATACAACTTGGGCCAGACAGTGAAACATTCAGTATTCTGTAATGAGGAGAGCGCTTAATTCCAACTGCATTTCCACCACTGAACTTCTGTGTGACTTTGAGGTGACTTTGGAACATCACTTCAAAAGCTAGATGAGGGTACTATGGAAAATCAGAGGGAAAAAAGTTCATTATGAGCTGTGTTTAGTCAGGGAAGGCTTCATGGAAGAGATAGTGGGTATTGTGTTTAACTTTGCAAGATCTGGATTAGTTAAGAGAAGAGAGGGCAGCCAAAGATGTGAATGACTGTGTGCAGTGAAGGGAGAACATAAAGAGGAGGGTTGAGAGGGAAAGTGAGGTAGTCTTGTCTCTACCCATGAGCCAGGGCAGCTTGGTATCCTCACAAGTGGAGATGACCTGTATCTATGCTTAATACGTGATAAATAAGAGGCAGCATAACACAGGGGTCTAGAGCATAGACTCCAGAGCCAGACTGACTGGCTTTAAGGCCCAGCCTTCCCTTTATTTAACCTTTCTATGCTCCAATTTTCCAATTTATAAAAATGAGGATAATAAAAGTATCTACTTTATCTGATTGTTGTGAGGATTAATTGAGTTAACCCAAGGAATACTTAGATCACTCTCTGGTACTGAGCAAACTCTCAGGAAATGCTGTCTTTTATTATTGTCAGTCAAAACTGTTTAGTAAATGCACGTCTACCAGAGCAGCCCCCTCTATCAGGACAGTCCACTCTGTGTCCTGATTTATACCCTAACTTCCGGGTAAGCCCGCAGCCTTCTCCTGAACCCCAAGCTTGGGCAAACCCTTTACTACAACGCTACCTATGGACAGCCCCTTTCCCTTGGGAACTAGCTCTAACACTCCAGAGGAAGGAGCTAAAACAGTCAAAGAAAGTCCAAAATATTATAGCTTGGAACCAAAGGAATTGCGTTGCTATCAACACAGATGGGAAAGTTGTTTCTGTTGTTGTTATTACCACATTTATTAAATGTCAGTGTGCCAGGCTCCTGAAAGCCATTTTGTGGAGCGTTTTATTTAATCATCACAACAACCACAGGTTGATAGAACTTCTCCTCACTTCACAAGGAGACTGGAGCAGGGAGAGGAAGGAACACTGAAGGCCACAGCTGGGAGTGGGGGAGCCTTGGTTTGGTCGCAGGCAACTGGCTGCAGTTTTGGTGAAAGACAGTAAGTTTGTTTTTAGGCATATTAAGTGTGAAGTCTTTCTGGTCAAGGCTGAACACAGTTATCGGCTCCACAGTGTTCATGACAGTAGATGAGGACAGAGAGGAGTCAAGCCCAGAGATGGCAAACAGAACAGGGGCAGGCATGGCCTCTACTTAACCTCAGAGAGCTCCAGTCTGTACCTGCAGAGCCTGCTGTTGCATCTCCCTGGCTTCTCAGAGCTATCCTTATTGGTACTCTCCAGGAGAAAACCCCCTAACCAATAATCAGCCAGCCACATAGGCTGAATGAGGCTCTGACGTCTCTCTTGCTGGGTAATGGGGAGCCAGCACAATGTGGGGGCTATGAGCAAGGGTTCTTGGGACCAGCCTGCCTGATCTCAAATCTCAAGTCTGCCAACCAATGAGCTATGTGCAATGAACTTGGGCAAGTTGCTCAACTTCTGTATGCCTCAGTTTCCCCACCTTAACATGCAAATAATAATAGTACATGACTTTATAATGTTGTTGTAGTGTTCAAGGGAATTCCAAGCATACAGTAAATACTCCATAAATGTGAGTTATCACTATTATCAGTATTATTTATCCTCCCCTCCCCATCCCACCTCCACCAGAAGTCTCAGCAGATGGCATGATTCAGAAGTCACCTTCAGGAAGGCCTACACAACTGAGTTCCAAGGCCAACACTGACCAGATCTCTGGGCCAGAGACTCAAAAACCTCATTTGAGACTCATCACCCTGCAGAGTGTCAAGGCTGCCCGAGCATGAGCCAGGTCCTGCCACAGAGATGGCATCGACATGTTCCATAGGCAGCAGGATGGCTCTCGTGAGTCATTTGTGTTGGAGAATAGGCTCTCCCTGGAGGTGATGTTCGATGAGATTGGGTAGTTTCTGGGGAAAAGCAATCAGTTCTTTTTTTGTCATTACTGTAGACATTCAATATTATTTCATATTAGTTTTGGGGGTACAGCATACTGGTTTGACATTTATATAATTTTCAAAATGATCCTCCAATAAGCCTGACATCTCTCCTGGCACCGTAAATAGTTATTACAATGCTGACTATATTTCTTAAGTTATACTTTACATCCTGCTGACTATTTAGTAACTGTAAATTTGTACTTCTTAATCCCTTCAGCTTTTTTCACCCAGCCCACCTGCACCCCTCCCATCTGGCAACTATCAGTTGGTTCTATCTACGAGTCAGTTTCTGTCTTGTTTGTTTTGTCCTTTAGATTCCACATGAAAGTGAAATCATATGGTATTTGTCTTTCTCTGTCTGACTTGTTTCACTTAACATAATACTGTCTAGATCCATCCATGTTGTCACAAATGGTAAGATTTCATTCTTTTTCATGGCTAAGTACTGTTCCATTGCATATGTATGTACCATTTATTCTTTATCCAATCATTTATTGACAGAAACTTAGGTTGCTTGCATATCTTGGCTATTGTAAATAATATTGCAATGAACATGCGGGTGGATATATGTTTTCAAATCAGTGTTTTAGATTTCTTTTGGAAGTGGAATCACTAGGTCATAACGTAGTTCTATTTTTAATTTTTTTGAAGTAAGTCTATACTGCTTTCCACAGTGGCTGCACCAGTGTTCATTTCCACCAACAGAGCACAAAGCTTCCCTTTACTCTGCATCCTTGCTAGCACTTGTTGTTTTTTGACTTATTGATAATAGTCATTCTGACTGGTGAGGGATACCACAATGGTATCTCATTGTGGTTTTAATTTGCATTTCTCTGACGATTATTACTTTTGAGCAACATTTTATATGTCTATTGGGCATCTGTATGTCCTCTTTGGAGAAGTGTCTTTTCAGGTTCTTTGCCCATTTTTCAATTGGATTGTTTGGTTTTCTTGGTGTTAAGTTGTAAGAGTTCTTTATAAATTTTGGGTATTAACCCCATATCAGAGGTATCATTGGCTAATATCTTCTTCCAATGGGCAGGTTGTCCTTTCATTTTTTTGATGGCTTCCTTTGCTGTGCAAGAACTTTTTAGTTTGATGTAGTCCCATTTGTTTATTTTTTTCTTTTGTCTCTGTTGCCCAAGGAGGTATATCAGAAAAAAATATATATTACTAAGAGCAACATCAAAGAGTTTACTGCCCATACTTTCTCTGGGAGTTTAATGATTTTAGGTCTTACATTTAAGTACTTAATCCATTTTCAGTTTTTTCTTGCATACGATATAAGAAAGTGGTCTAGTTTTATTTTTTTGCTGTATTTGTCCAATTTTTTCAACACCATTTATTGAAGAGGATGTCTTTGTCCCATTGTATTTTCTTGCCTCCTTTGTCAAAGATCAATCAACCATATAGGCATGGATCTATTTCTGGGTTCTCTGTTCTGTTACATCAACCTATTTATATGTTTTTATGCCAGCACCATTCTATTTTTAATTACTATAGCCTTGTACTCCAGTTTGATATCAGGTAGAGTGGTAGCTCTTTCTTAAGACTGAGTTGATTATGGGGTCTTTTGGGTTCCATATAAACTTTAAAAATATATGTTCTAGTTCTGTGAAAAATACCATTGGTATCTTGATAGAAATTCTATTGACTCTATAGATTGCTTTCTGTATTTTCAGACATTTTAACAATCTTAATTCTTCCTATCCATGAACATGGTATATGCTTCCATTTATTTCTATCTTTATCATTTTCTTTTTAAAATGCCTTATAATTTTCCAAGTACAGGTCTTTTACCTCCTGGGTTAAATTTATTCCTAGATATTTTATTTTTCTGATGCAATTGTAAATGAGATTGGTTTTTTCTTTTTTACTGAATTTATGGGGTGACATTCTCTAATAAAATTTTATAGGTTTCAGGTGTGCAGTTCTATAGTACATCATCTGTGTACTGTATTGTGTGTTCACCACCTCAAGTCAAGTCTATTTCCATCACCATTTATCCCCTCTATGTCCTCTTCTACCTTCCTTCCACCCCCTTCCCTCTGGTAATCACTCTGCTGTTTTTGTGTCTATGAGGGTGGTTTTGGGTTTTTTTTTTTTTGCTTATGCCCTTCACCTTTTTCACCCAGTCCCACAACTACCCTCCTCTCTAACAATTGTCAATCTGTTCTCCATCTATGAGTCTATTTCTATTTTCTTTGTTAATTTATTTGTTCATTAGATTCCACATATGAGTGAAATCCTATGGTATTCCTCTGACTAGTTTATTTCACTTAGCATAATGCACTCCATGTCCATTCATGCGGTCGCAAAGAGTAAGATTTCCTTCTTTCGTACAGCCAAATATTCCATTGTGGAAATATACCACGGCTTTTTTATCTACTAATTCAATGATGGACACCTGGCTGCACCAAATCCTGGCCATTGTAAATAATGCTGAAATAAATATAGAAGTGCTTATATTCTTTCAAATTAGAGTTTTGGGTTTCTTTGGATATTCCTAGAAGTCAAATTGCTGGGTCATAACGCAGTTCCATTTTTAATTTTTTGAGGTAACTCCATACTCATTTTCATAGTGGCTGCACCAATCTGCATTCCCATCAATATTGCATGAAGGTTCCCTTTTCTCTACATCCTCACCAGCATTTGTTTTTTGCTGATTTATTGATGATAGTCATTATGTCAGCTGGAGGTGATATTGTGATTTTAATTTGCATTTCTCTGATGATCAGTATCTCTGATGATGTTGAATATCTTTGTTTGTTCGTTTGTCTGTTTGTTTAGAGAGGTAGGAGAGAGGGAGAAAGAGAAAGAAGCATCAATGTGAGACAGAAAAAAAACCATCAATCGGTTCTTTCCCACACACGCCCCGACTGGGGAACTGACCCACAACTTAGGCATGTGCCCTGACCTGGAATCAAACCAGTGACCTTTTGCTTTGCAGGACAATGCCCAACCAACTGAGCTATACCAATCAGGGCTGTTGAGTATCTTTTCATATGTCTATTGGTCATCTGCATGTCCTCTTTGGAGAAGTGTCTATTCAGGTCTTTTACTCATTTTTTAATTGAATTGTTTGATTTTTGGTGTTCAGTTTTATAAGTTTCTTATTAATTTTTTATATTAACCCCTTATCATTAGTGAATATGTTCTCTCGTTCAGTGGGTTGCCTTTTCATTTTGTTAATTTTTTTCTTTTTTCTTTTTTTACACCACTGTGTGGCTGCTTCTCATGTGTCCCCCCACAGGAGACCTGACCTACAACTGAGGCATGTGCCCTAGACTGGGAATCGAACTGTTGACCTTTTCGTTTGCAGTCTGGCATGTAATCCACTGAGCCACACCAGCCAGGGCTCATTTTGTTGTCTTTACTGTGCAAAATGTTTTCAGTTTAATGTAGTCCCATTTGTTTATTTTTTGTTTCCCTTGCCCAAGGCAATATATCACAAAAATATTGCTATGAAAAATGTCTGAGATTTTACTGTCTATGTTTTCTTCTATGATTTTTATGATTTTGAGTCTAATATATAAGCCTTTAATCCATTTTGAGTTTATTCTTGTGTATGGTGTAAGAAGGTGGTCTCATTTTATTTTTTGCAAGTATCTGTCCAATTTTCCAAATATCATTTATTGAATAGAGTATCTTTACCTCATTGTATGGTTTTTACCTCCTTTTCTCAAATATTAATTGACAAATATTAAAGGTGTGAGTTTATTTCTGGGGTTTCTATTCTGTTCCATTGATCTATATGTTTGTTTTTATGCCAGTACCAGGCTGTTTTGGCCTTGTGGTATAATTTGATATCATGTAAAGTGATTCTTCTAACTTCGTTCTTATTTCTCAAGATCTCTGTGGCTATTTGACATCCTTTGTAGTTCCATGTAAATTTTCTGAATACTTGTTCTAGTTCTGTGAATTACATCATTGGCATCTCAATAGGAATTGCATTGAGTCTATAGATTGCTTTGAGTATTAGGAACATTTTAATGATGTTAATTCTTCCTATCCATGAACATGGGTATATGCTTTCACTTATTTGCATCTTCTTCAATTTGTTTCTTCAGAATCTTATTTTCCAAGCACAGTTCTCTTACCCCCTTGGTTAAATTTATTCCTAGGTATTTTATTTTTTTTGAAGCAATTGTGAATGGCATTGTTTTCTTAGTTTCCCTTTCTGTTAGTTTATTATTGATGTATAAAAATGCAACTGATTTTTGGATATTTATTTTGTGTCCTGCTACTTTACTGAATTATCAGTTCTAGTAGTTTTTTTGCAGAATCTTTAGGGTATTCTATTTACAGGATCATGTCATTTGCAAAAAGTGACAGTTTTAATTTTTCCTTTCCAATTTGGATGCCTTTTATTTCTTCTTCTTGTCTGATTCTGTGGCTAGGACTTCCAGTACTAAGTTGAATAAGAGAAGTGAGAGCACATATTGTTGTCTTGTTCCCAACCTAAATAAAAAAGCTTGTAGTTTTTCCCATTGACTATGATGTTGGCTGTGGGTATGTAAATATATGGCCTTTATTACAGTGAGGCATGTTCCTTCTATTTCTACTTCATTGAGACTTATTCTCAGAAACTGGTGCTGAATTTTCTCAAATGCTTTTTCTGCATCTATTGATATGATCATGTGGTTTTTCCTTCATTTTGTTTATGTGGTGTATCACGTTTATTGATTTGCAGATATTGTACCAACATTGCATCCCCAGAATAAATCCCACATAATCATGGTGCATGATCTTTTTTAAAAAAGATTTTATTTATTTATTTTTAGAGAGAGGGAAGGGAGGGAGAAAGAGAGGGAGAGAAACATCCATGTGTGGTTGCCTCTCGTGCGCCCCCTACTGGGGACCTAGCCTGCAATCCAGACATGTGCCTAGACTGAGAATTGAACCAGCTTCTCAGGGCGGCACTCAATCCACTGAGCCACACCAGCCAGGGCTGATGTATGATCTTTTTAATGTATTCCTGGATCAGGTTTGCTAATGTTGTGTTGAGGGTTTTAGCATCTCTATTCCTCAGGGATATAGGCGTATAATATTTTTATTTGTAGTGTTTTTATTTGGTTTTGGAATTAGAATAATGCTGGCCTTGTAAAATGAGCTTGGGAGTTTTCCCTTCTCTTAAAATTTTTGAAATATTTTGAGGAGAGGTGTTAGATCTTCGAATATTTGATAAAATTCACCTGTGAAGCTTTCTAGTCCAGGACTTTTGTTTGTTGGGAGTTTTTTTGTAACTGCTTCAATTTCACTAGTTGTAATCTGTCTATTCAGATTCTCTTATTCTTCCTGATTCACTTTTGGAAAATTATGTTTTTAGGAATTTACCAGTATCTTCCAGATCATCCAAATTGTTGGCAAATGGTTGTTTGTAATATTTTCTTACAATCCTTTGTATTCCTTTGGTGTCAGTTGTTATTTCTCTCTTCATTTCTGATTTTATTTATTTGGGTCCTCTTTTTTTTCTTTTCTAAAAAATTTTATTCATTTATTTTTTAGATAGAGAGGATGGAGGAAGAAAGAGAGGGAGAGAATTATCAATGTATGGTTGCCTCTCATGTGCCCCCCCCCTCACTGGGGACCTGACCCACAACCAAGGTATGTGCCCTGACCCGGAATCAAACTGATGACCCCTTGGTTCACAGGCTGCCACTCAACCCACTGAGCCATACCAGCCAGGGCTCTTTTTTTTCTTGATAAGTGTGGCTAAAGGTTTGTCAGTCTTGTTTATCTTTACAACCAGCTCTTGGTTTCATTAACTTTTTGTATTATACTTTTAGACTTTACTTCATTTATTTCTGCTATGATCTTTATTTCCCTCCTACTCACAATGGATTTTGTGTTTTGTTTTTTTCTTGTTCCTTGAAGTGTAAAGTCGTATTGTTTATTAGAGGTTGTTCTTCTTTCTTGAGATAGGCCTGTAAGGCTATGAATTTCCCTCTGAGGACTGCTTTCATTATGTCCCATAAATTTTGGGTTGTTATATTCTCATTTACATTTGTTTCATGGTATCTTTTAATTTCTTTCTTGATCTCATTGTTAATCCAGTTATTGTTCAGTAACATGTTATTTAACCTCCATGTCTTTGTGTGTTTTCCAGTGTTTTTCTTGTGT
>VMDR010011077.1:0-29294 GCA_007922815.1 Macrotus californicus | reverse complement strand
ATATATATATATTCCTAAACTTACTCTAATCATGTAAATCTCCTCTCCCTATATTCTATCAATTCACCTTTTGAAGACATCTTTTTCAGAGCCTCTATCCTTTGTCACTCTGGGTTGCTGGCTCCCTAGGTTTTCTCCATACCTGTCATTTCAAGTTACTCTTGTCTGTCATCTTTGAGATTTCCATTGCTTCTATCTTTCACTGGTTCATGTGTTTCCTGGATCTTATCTCCTCTTCCCTAGGTATATTTCTGGTTTTTCTAGCTTCTGAGACCTTCCAGTTGCTTCCTGAGAACAAAGTATTGTAAAAGGAAGGGAAACCTTTGAAGACCTTGTATCTGAAAACGCCTGCAGTGTATCTTAACAATTAATGGGTAATTTGGCTGGATATGGAAATCACTTTTCTTCAGAAATTTGAACACACTGCTTCATTATCTTCCAACTTCCAGCTGCTGTTGAGAAATTTGATAGTATTCTGATTCTTGAGCCTTTGTATGAAACCTCTTTTATTTTTATTTTTGTAATGGAAACTTGTAAGATTTTCTCCACTCCCTGCAAAGAGTAACCACCACACCAACTTCTAAGACTTTATTTTTAAAAGATAAAGAAAGTTTGCCATTGTGGTGATGGGTACTCTCTTCCTCCCCTTTCTTTCTTTTCTTTTCTGTCCACATTGTCATTCATTCTGTTTCCAGAGTTCACCCAAACACAAATCTGACCGCTTTCTCCGAACCCTGCCATGAGTTTCCTTAGTTGCTGCTGTCATCCCATGAGCTATTTCAGAGTTTGGATGGAATTGGTGCTTTAAAAGTGATTTCTGATGATGGAAATTCCCCTTAATTTCACATGAACTCCTGCCATTTGCAACAACATGGCTGAACCTGAGGGTATTAAGCTAAGTGAGATGAATCAGATGAAGGAAAGACAAACACTGTATGATTTCACTTCCATATGGATCTAAAAGAGCTGAACCCATAAAAACAGAGTAGAGTCCTGGTTAGCAGGGCCTTAGAGGGGTCAGTTACTTGGGAAGACATCATTCAAGGGTCCAAACTTACAACTAGTAGATAAATAAGTCCCGGAGATCTGATGCACAGCAGAGTGCTTATAGTCAACAATAGTATATTGTCAACTTCCCAGTTGCTAGGAGACTATCTTTATTGTTTCCACCACAGAAAGGAATGATAATTATGTGACCTCATAGAGGTGTTAGTTAACACTACGGTGGTAATCCTATTGCAATATATAAATATATCAAATACACCTTACACTTACACAATGTTATATGCCAACTATATCTCAATAACAATAATAAGTCGTTCAGGACGAAGAGAGAAGAGCTGGGAATGCATGAGTTAACTCTCTCCAGTCCTCCAGCATTAGTATGGTCAAGGAGATAGTTGATTTTTTTCCAATTCCACTGGCCAAAAATGAGTGCAAGTGAAGAAGCACCCCCCTGGGAGTACTGAAGAAATCCATAATCAGACACTTCCCGTGAGAACATCACAAGGAAATGGGAGGGTTATGATTAAACAGAGTTAGAAGTGTCAGGACACGTGAGCGCCACCTGTGTTCCTACGGCCACATTCACAAATGCAGCCAGTCAGACCTCCCATTTCCAAGGCTGGGAGCTGGCCATTTCTGCCTGGAATGTTGTCACTGCAGGTGTGGAATGCTTTGGTCTTTTTACAGATCAAGTGACATTTCAGAACTTAACAAGTTTCTGATACCTTTTAGGGTAGGTCGGACACCCCTGGCTGACGCACATTCCAGAAGACTGAAGTCAGGTTGTCTCTTTGTCCACACACACAACCAAGAGGACAATTCCTGGCAACCAAAGGCATCATGAATGTGACTCAGCTCTTCTTGTGATAAAAAAATTAAAATAAAATAAAATTGAATCTGGGCCAGTTAATTATGCAGTCCATGGGTTTGTGCCCAAGACGTGGAATCTGAGAGTAGTGGCCATTTCCCAAAGACGATCTGGCCCTGAAGGAAACGCATAGCCTTTGTCCCAGTTTGTCTTTTAAGGCTCGGTTGCTTTGGAGTCATCTTTTTATACCAGCGGCAACACCCTAAATTAGTCTCCATTCACAAATTATCTCCAATGCAGTCTCCCTGGGAAAACTTAAAAGCCTGTTTAACTAGAGGGGAGAGTGCTGCCAAGCGGTTGGCCTGGGAGAACGGCAGTAATTAAATGATGATGATATTTAGGATCCTGCAGGTATAACAAAGGCTCCTTTCTTTGTCTCAGGTGGCGACACGTTCACCAGTTGCCTGTGTCTGGGAAAGGAGGGAGGCAAGGAGGAGTGAACCATGGTGGGGGTGTGAGAAAGGGGAATTGCAGAGTCGAGCTGGAGGGGAGGCAAGGCTGACTTCTGAGGTCTGGAGGAGGGATTGATGCTGGAAGGGAGACAAATTTAATATCAATATTCATCAGAGATGGGCCCTGTGGCATTTCAGCCTGTATTAGAACACATGAGAGAGGAAAGGAAACCACATTCTTCGTTAAATGGTTCCTTGTCTTTTGGGGAGGGGCAGGGAAGGGTGCCGGGTTGGGGTGGGGGAGGGGTGGTAAAGGAAAGAAGAATATAAGGAACTGCTATTGAGATGGTTCATTTTAATGAGTCTCGCACTGTGTACTTGGCTGGCGATGTGAGGCTGTTAAAGCTCTCAGCACGGCCTTGTGTCACCGTGTCGCAGTGGTGGGAAAATGGAAATCTGAGTTCTCATCACCAGCCCTTCCTCTCGGGTTGTGTCATCTCGCGTACGTGGCCTTTCCTCTCTGGTTGTGTCATCTTGCGTACGTCGTTTGATCAACAGCAACTCGATCGCCCACACTGCTGTGTGTGCTCGAGCGTGTACTTGTCTCATGATGCGAGCTGATGCAGACGTCAGTGTGATGGATGCAGCCTGCGAATCTCATAAATAAGTAAATTCACGACACTTCCTTCAGCTAAAGCAATTTCTTTTCATCTGTTCAGCCCACAAAGAGGATAAATGGACCGCACAGTCCAGGGCTCAGGGCCAGGGTTCCAAACACGGGGAAGGGGCCTCCGTTCCTCATTCACTGTTGCTGGACCTGGGCACGTTCCATCCCGGAAGCCTGAATCAAGGATCACCGTGTTGCTCCTGCTCCCACGCTCTCTCTTAATTCCGACTAAAATAATCCCAACCTTAGAGAGCCATGGTGCAAGACCAGGGTGCCGTCCGCTGCATTGCCAAGATTCTCTGTGTTGGGTGGAGTTAGGAGTGTGAAGGGCAGTGGGGGGCGACGAGAGGGGAAGAATTAAAGCCAGAGCGCCTTTTCTTACTGAGTAAAAAATGCAGGTTTGACCTGACCTAAAGGATCAGATTGACAAAGGTTCATGTTTAAATAGGCATCAGAAAGAGAAATTGTGAACTGCCGCCCCCGGAGGACTGAGAAGGAATGAGAAGGCCTAAGGGAAAGAACAAGACATGGGTTTTTTCCTTCTGCTTCCAGTGTTACTGTCTTTTCTCTGTTTATAATATAACATATTCATCACAGACACCTTAGACAATACAGAGGAGTCTAAAGAAGGAAGTTAAAACACTCACAATACTATAACTCAAGGTTAAACACCATTAACCTTTTGGAGGATTTTATCATTTTAGTATAGTCTTATAGCCTACTGTTTTCTTCTAGTAATTATGTTGTAGGCATTTTTCAGAGACATTGCAAAATCCCCCAAAATATGTTTTAAAATCAGCAGATTCACTTCATTGTGTGGATAAATATAAATTTTTAAAAGCAGCGCTAGGACTTAGGTTTTTTATTTTTCTTGTTATAAAGGAAAAACATCAATAAACAACTTTGTGCATTTGTGTGTACAGTGTGTGTGTGTGTATATACAATTATTTTCTACAAGTGTATTCTTGGGGGTGGAATTATTAAATTAATGCTATATTCTTCCAAATCCTAGTAGGCAGAAACTTTTTGGAGAGGCTGCCTCTTTCACGTGTCCCAAGCGGGGATTGAACCCAAAACCCAGGCATGTGCCCTGACTGGGAATTGAACCAGTGACTTTTTGCTTTGTGGAATGACACCCAACCACCTGAGCCAACACCTGCCAGGGTGATACACTTCTGTTGCTCAAGCCACTCAGTCTGTGGTCCTTTGCTATGGCAACCCAAAGACACTAATGCACTCACCATCACTCAGGAACTCCGAAGCCATCTGACCTTGGAAGAAGTCTTTGTTCTCTTCATATGCCTGCTTTACACAGAAAGGCCAACCAGAGATGACTATTTTGTAGATCAGGAGACTATGTCCCAGAGAGAGGAAACGATTCATTTGAAATTACTTTCTTATGAAAAATTTTAAAAGAACAAAGCATAGAAAAGTTAACTCTGGCAATATGTTCACCTCACAACCAATGACCTCTTTTCATTTTAGCCTTTTTGGGATGCCCTGGTTTTGGAGGTGGAGTGGCTACACGTGAGTCAGAGCAGGGGATGTTCCAAAGTAACACCAAGCCAAGTTCCTGAGATTGTGAAGGGCCCATTTATGTACATCTTGCCAATAGAGGAGGGTGTGTACACCTGAAGTGTTTATTTTCATGCCATGCAATGCCAAAGAATGCTATGATTTTAGGGGGGGAAGTATTTTTCGCCCTGAAGATGGAACTCCCTGGTTTCTAAAGTCTTGTGCAAATATCTGGATCGGAATCACATCTCCAGTGCCTAGTCACGAGGGATTGTACAGAGAAAACTCTAAATAGAAGCTGCAAGATGTGGAGGACAGAGCAGGGCTCTGGAGTCCAGATGCAGCGGGATTTCCAGCTCTACTTCCACTGAGGCTATGACCTCAGGCAAGACACATTAACACTGCTGGCTCTCCTTTGTAAATGGGATGACTGACCACACCAAGTTCCAGAGGGTTCCCATGGAATAATGTATATGGAAATGCTTTATAACGGGTAAATTCCTAAGAAGCACAATTGGTTGGTCATAGATGTGAAAAAGGGACACTTCAGAGTCCCCAGGCAGCATTGTGCCTGGGCACACCCCATATCTACCACAGAGTTTACTTGGGAAAGGGGCTGGATGGCAACCCATTCTCGGGAGCTCTGACATGTATTTCTGACTCAGAGATGCAGACTGTGGAAAGGATTCAGGGAGAGTCATGCATGTTCATTTTCTGGAGATAGAACTTGTGGTTGTAGGGGCATGTGACCACTCCATTGTTCCTCTCTCTCCGCTTAGAAAAAGTATGCACGTAGTGGGGCTGAGGTGGAATGCAGGGAGGAAAGGAGCTGGGGGTCCTTGAGGAGTGAACAAACAAAACCTTTAGACCTGTATCCATCAAATGAAATCAATAATTCCCTCTCCCAGCCTTCCTCACCCCAACAGACCCTTCCCTCTAGCAGGCAGCCTCTCTGTGACTTCTATTTCCCCTCAAAGCTGCACCTGTGGCTTTCTTTGGGGGTGGTGACACTAGAGTATGTAGTGTCCTATGCCTCTTATGTCCCCCATCCCCTTCCTGGAGCTGGATGTTTCCTGTACACCTGTATGTGGCTCTGATGTCTGAGTGACACTAGTGACACCGTGAGGGAGTCAGGCTGCTGTCACCACTGCCATATCCCCTCCCGCAGGAAGAAGTTTGGGAAGATGCCTGAACACAGAGGGGTGACCCTGCTGAGCGTGGTGTGTTTGTGGGAGAGGGAGAAGAATGCAGGCTGGAGGCGGGGTGGGCAGTGGGAGGAGGCGCGGAAGGAAGGCGAGAGGGCTGTGACTCACTCTGAAAGAACTGGGTTGTCCGACTATAAATTCTCAGGGGTTGGGGAAACAAACGCAAATAACCTCAAATTTAGCTAATAGAGAACATTGATTTCCTTTGTGCAGCACAGCCAAATGCACTTAGCTTCGACTTAAATATTGCCAGCAACCCTTTTTCAGTTCTTACATTGAAACCCTCTCTTTAGGTGACCTTTAAAATCTCCTAGCTGTCCCTTTGAGGAGCTGCGTTCGTAGATGATGTCTCCCTTCAGCAAGACATCGGACTGTTAATTATTCTGCCAGTATGCATTGCTTCCTTCCTTTTTTCTGGGAAGTAGAGAGAAAAGGACAGATACTCATTCTTCTAGTGCTATTTTATTTCCAGTGTTTACAGCACTACTGTATAGATATGATCCCTTCTCCAGCCGTCTGCCTCTAGGCCTCCCTGTCCACCAGCCATTCAACTGAGCCCAATAGTGGTGTTTATCAGCAGCAGGAAGACAGTAGCCTAATAACAGTAACAAAAAGGATCAAGAAGAAACTATATTTTCTTTGTTAACTTCCTTGGCTGCACTTCATTATAATTATCATTTCACACTGTCTCTATATTACTTTAATCTGACTTGAGGTGACAGTATAAAAAGCAAATGTTATTTTATCCTTATATGCCTTAATGGTAAAATGTATATACAACCTTGGAGAGTTTTTGAACCAACAATTATCAGCAACTGAAGAATACAGTATTTTATTACCTAAACTAGTCATCACCGTCATATCTAGTCTTGCAATAGGAAAATTTCAACATCCCTCTACCCTGGAAGCTGTCTAGGAAACACGTCTCAACAGTATGAGAAATTCACGTGCTCCTGTGTTTCTGGTTTCCTGCTCTTTCCTCAACACCACCCCGCCCTCCTGCTCCCCCCCTCCCCCATCCTAATGAATATTCAGCCTGCATCCTTGCACCAGGATTTTGAATAGGATGCTTCCTGTTTTTCCTATTAAAGATTAATTGTTGTCCTGGGGTAAAAGGGATTGTTTGGTAAGACCTTGCAGCTGGGAATTCCTGTTTATTTTTTATTTTGACCCTAGTTCTGGGAACAACATATATCCCATAGTTTCAAGTAGTGCCTTGTGCAAGAAACATTCAAACCTGTGAGAGTCGTTATGAGTTTATTTGAGCCAAACTGATGACAATTGCAGGGAAGCCAAACCTCAACGAGTTGAGAAAATGCTCTGGAAAATGGCAGTTTTGCACCTGATTTTGTACATTACCATCAAAGGAGTAGGCATAAAGGGCTTACATGAAATCCATTGGTGATAGCTTAGGGAGGCAGGAGAAAGCAAAGCAAGGTGGTGGTGGGAAGGACCCCCAGGACTGGGTTCAAAGTAAAATGATAGACACATACTTCTTTTACATAGGTGGGTACAGGACAGTTAGCAGTCAAAGATGAACACAATAATGATAATAACAGTGAGGGGATTTGTGGTCTCTGCTCGGGTGTGGTTGTTGTGAGGAGTCCAGAAAAAGGGAAATTACCTTGATATTCCAAAGGCATGTTATCTTAGATGCAGAAAGACACAGTTAGGCTTGATTAAGGTAAAGATTGACTTATGTGAGGGAAGATTCCAGCCTAGGACAGGACTACTAGCCATAATTGCTTTTAGTTAGTTCATTTTCCTTTCTGACCATCCTTTGTAGTTACTTTGGTCTCTGAGTTTGCAAGTCACCAGGCAGGCCACCCCTGAACTTGCCAGGTTCATCTGTTGCCCCTTTTTCATCTATACTTGCTTACTTTGTTGCTCTGTTACCCTGACTGTATATTGCAAATACATAAATAAACCTGTGTACCTCTCCATCTCCCTGCAAACAATTCAAGGGCAGGGACTAGGTCATATTCTTTTCTGGTGCCCAACATAGTGCCCAGGACAGAGCAGAAGTACAATAAAATTTGTTGAATGGATGTAAAGGCATAGTTATTATAAGTTCCAGAGAGACATGGTCAAAAAAATCCATAATTGTCCATAGGCACGAAAAGAATAAAGAGAGATGGAGATTCACTTGTGCCTATTATGGGCACTATCGAGCAAAGCACTGGTTACATAGGCATGTTTCAGCATGACCCATTGGGTCCTGGAATTGGGTTTTATTCTTCCAGCTTTTCCAACAGTTGATTTTTCCATGTTGCCCTGAAGTGCTCCTGGTTTCAGGTGCTCCATGGGTCATAGTTATTGCTCCTTGTTCGTTGTGCACCTCAAAAGTCAGTCACTGAAGATGTCTTGGGAACCCTTGGTGATTGTTACCTTGGTGAACTGGGAATGTTCTATAAAAATTAATTCACAGGCAGGGGATGGTTTCGTCATTCTACAGAGAATTTTGAGCAAAAGCACGTTTGCAAGTATGATTCTATCAAAGCTGTTTATAAATGTGTGGATGTTTTCCATTTAAAGCATGTCAATTTTTTTTATGTATGACTTGGGCTTCATGGCATTAGCCATGAGGAAATGTCTGTGAACCCCTTCACAGTTAGAAGGAGATCCACAAGGTTCTTTCCTGAGACTTTATGATGTTTTGCATTTGCCATCTGGGGGAAGATATATAAACACCTCGGTATTTCCTTCATCCTTATTTTTAAAGGCTGTAAATGTACTTTACAAACCCTATTTCAAGAAAATTTAAACCAAGCCTGGGAAATAGTAAGTGCACTTGGTATTTACTGAAAACTTGCAATAGCTTCTTCCCACCCCAAAGGATAAATTGCTCCCCAGCTCGCCTTTACTCTCTGAGCTCTTTCTCAAGCATTAACATCCAGTCACACAAATTTCTAGCCTCCTGTGTACCCGCTTGCCTTTAGCCCCTTGTGGTGTGTTCCTTCTTCAGGAATACCCCTCCCCACTCTTCTCTTTCTCATTCCAAGTTCTGTTTTGAGTTTAGAAACTTCAATATCACCTCCTCGAGACAGCTTCCTGATTCCTGAACCAGATTAGGTCCCCTTGCTGTTCGCTTCCTCATAGGAGCTGCAAAAAGAAATTAGGAGCCTACCGTGTATACATTTTCAAAGAGTAATCACAACTGTTTTAGTGACTTTAGACATAAATAGGAAATATTTGAGCTCAGGGCTGTCGTCATTGTGATAGTCCATGTGTTTCTATTTATGTACTAAATTGATGTCCTGTCAAAAGATGCTGCCAAAATTGCATTTAAGAAGAGCCAGGAAGAGATTGTCAAACATTTTGACTTGTGTTTGGATGGTTGAGTTTTGTCAGATTTCCTTGACTGTCCAAGGAAGAAGTAAATCTCACCTCAATCCTTGGCTTCTTCCTCTGGATAGTTAAACATATTATTGTAGTCTGACCATGATTCAAATTCTATGATTAGGAATGTCCAAAGATTGTAGGACTTTTCTGAGTATATTAGAACATTCTTTTATTTAATATAACTTAAAATAAGTAGATAGTACACAGAGACTTCGAAGCCTTTGTGTTATATAAGTGGCTGTGTGATGTTATCATTTAATAACTTTAGGTATTTACCATTCTTCATAATGGGCAGAGCAGCAGAAAGGCCGAGAGAGCAAATTCTAAAGGAGACCACGCCACTTGTGATACATAAATTAATATCTCTGTGGCTTAGTTGTCTCATCTATACAATGGAAATGACAATGGCAGCAACCTCATAGGAGAACGATGGGGGTTAAATGACAAAATGTCTATAAAAAGTTTGGGGTTACATCTGGCACAAGGAAAGCTCTCAATAAGTGGTACCAATTTTATTATAACTATATATTAGCTCATGCCCCTTTACACTTCTTGATGAGTTAGTTCTGCCATTTCCTTTCTCAAACTGACCACTCGTAGGTGCTATAATAGTTACAGCAGTTATGGGACAGTGACTTATGTCTACTTTTCCCTTCCTGTGGTGCTAGGAAGCTGATAAAAATTCTCATGAGCTCTTTGAGGGTAAGAAGTGTGGCTTCCTCATTTTGAATCCTGGCAGCCCATTGTGCAGTGTAGTCCAAGCCTGTCTCTGCCATTTCCCTCCATTATGGTGTCTTCCTTCTGTTTTCTCATCAGTATTTGGATGGTGAACTCTCCTCCCCACTGGGCCATAACCTGATTCACCTAATATTCTTAGGCCAGTTGTGTCTTGCCCATAGGTACTTAATAAATGCTGTGAAGGGCATACAGATGATAAAAATGATTTTCCAAAGTGAATGGGTGAGAAAATAACTGCAAATTTTAATCACAATTTACTCCCTCTCCCCCTATTTTACTACCATGGTAAAAAGTCTGAGGAGTATTGACCACATTTTTTTTTAACCAACTAACTTACTAACTAATAAGCCAACTAATCAACCAACCAACCAACCAGCCCCTCAGGATCCACACAAGCACCCAACTCCTATTTCAAGGAACAACTTAAGTCCTGTGATCATTATTTTATCAGTGACCTATCGGCTAGCAAGTGTATCAGGCTGGCATTTAAGGTAAGTCTGTCAAATGGAATCACAAAAGAAAAGATGGTTTTAAAAGTTCTATTAGGGTTTCTCAAGTAGATTTTATTAGACATCTTTGGTCTTCATTGATTAGAGGCACAGTAGACACATTTTTCAAAGAAACTCCTGCATATACAGGTGAAAGATAAGCTTCACTGATACACGTGGGTTTTATTATTTCTATCTGTCCTTCAAGAACACACATCCTATAAAAAACAAACAAAAATCAAATAAGATCAGTGTCTTTTTTTGCCATTTGTTCATCAAACATAGTTTCTGATTTTGAATGGTTGGCTGTTTTGAAGTTCTTCCCAGGCCCAAGCCTACAGCCTCCCCACCCCTTCCCAGCAGTGGCCCCTTAGTTACTGGGGGATCACAGAGGGGCAAGGCTCTGGGAGTCACAGATTCTACTTCTCCTTTGTCATTTACTATTTTGTAAAGAGAGTCAATAAATTTGGTCAGCAATTTCCATAGTAGCCTGACTCCTGCAATTTTCCACCTGTTAAAGAACTTGTACTTGGCTGAACAAACTTAAGCATCCTCAGAGTGGTGCTACTTCTTTTTAAGTTTACCTGCAAGAAAAACTAAGGGAGATCTCAAGAGTTTGTAATACTTTTTAGAAAATGGGTTTCTATTCCTTAAAAATTCCATTCTATAGGGACTATTAAAATCCATCCCATAGAAATACTTGACTCTAATACCATTATGTACAGGGTGGAGCAAAAATGGGTTTACAGTTGTTCATATGGAACAATAATTAATAAAAAGTAATACAAGAATAAACTTTGTGTTTCATATACTCACGATTGTAAACCTACCTTTGTCCCAGCCTTTATTTAGATGGCAAAGTTGTGGGTGTTATGATTTTCTATATGACAGCTTCTTCCTTTGCCAAACTCTGAGTTTGTTTATTAATCCTAGAAACCATTATAATCAGGTTAATAGAAAAAAGGAGCTCTCTGAGCCCAGTGTATATGGAAGTTCCTGAAAATAGCCCAGAGTTAGTAACTGGGTGGGCACCAGGTTAAAACTGGTGGAAACAGGAGCGGTGAGGACCCTTCTGGAATGCCTTACTGCTCCTCTTTCACTTAGTTGTGTCCAAGTCACTTTCTCAGGACCAGGTTCTTTGAAGATGGGTCACTATAAAAATATTTTTATTACAGCACCTTTGGGGACAGAAGTTTTAGAAATATGTAAAGACACAATTAATTTGTACCAAGCCTAGTTAGTGTATGTTATATTTGCCATGTATAAGCGCTTAACTATGAGTTAGTGGATTCTGATAATTTGAGGAGAATCCACGATGTTTAAATAGGAGATTTGAGCCAACTTGCAACTAAATCACTTCTTTAGAAACTGCTTCATCCATTACAGCATGTCTGATTTTGTTTCCTGGAGGTATCAAGTGCTAATGAAAATAGCACAAATGGAGTTTTCACAATTAGCTATTGGTAAAATGAGGAGTGCACCATTTTTCTGGGAGTAAAAAATTTTTCTGCCTTGCATGGTTGGTATAATGGTTCATGGAGGTAACCGGTGTAAAGAATTTTAAAGAATACCTGACATAAAGGTGGTTTTCAAAAAACACTAGATAGGATTATTGTCATATAATAAATACATAAGCTTGAATCAATGATTGGTGCTAGATATATTTAGCAGTCAATATAAGCTTGTGTCTCAAGAAGTTACAACTGTCCACTATACTCTAAAGTTTTGACAGAATCTGCAGAAACACTTATCTTCTACCCTTTTCTCTCCCAGCACCTTAGCTTAAGGAAGTCATATGGATTAAATATCTAACTGGGCCTATCAGCGAGATCTAAAGTCATGGTTTCCTATCATTACAGAAGCAGGTTTCTATGGGCTATTTTATTCTAAAAACAAATCTTATGTTATATAACTACTTGATAACATGCATTGAATTTTAGAGGATTACTAGGAGAGAAGCAAGGACTGTAAAAAAAAAGCATGTTTTTGGTAAAATGACACATGAAAGACAAAAATGTGGATATGGACATACTAGAAAATGAAAACTATCTAGAATGTCTGTACTGGGAGACTTCAGGAAGGTGGAGAAAGCCAATTTCCTGATCAGTGGTTTCTGAAGAAAGAGCCTAGCTGTTCCTCCCACACCCTTGCCCTGTGTCCCAGACTTGCCTTCTCTCTCTCCATCCTGCTGGACTAGGCAGAAGGGGACTTTGCTTTAATCCTACAGTTTCAGCTCAATCCTTAGCCTTTCCTCTGACCCTCACCTTTAATGTTGTGTTAATTATAATTTTTTAAATACAGAAAAATTTCAGGCCAGTTCCATTGTCCAGAGGTAACCATATCAATACATAAATATTGTTTCAGCCTCTTTTTCTATGCAAGAGTCTTTTCTTTATAACATAGTGGTGATTCACTCATTTATTCATTTAACAAATGCGTGGTACGTGCCAGGACTGTGCTAGTACTCTGTATACTGTGATTATGGAGAGAATATAATTCTGCATTTATTGTTTCAGTTAATAGAATAACACACATGTGCCATTATTATTAAAAACCCTCTGTAAACATAAATAATCGCGCCTTATTTGATTAGCATTTAGATCCTTGTCAATATTCTAATGTTGTAGTAATGTTTTGGACATTTAGGATATTTTGTTTAGGAAAGATTTCCAGGTAGGTATAGATTTATTGGGAGGAAAGCTAGGGACAGTTTAAGGCTCTTGATATATTTACCAAGTTGCTTTACAAAATGATCTGCAAATTGAATGTGGAGTCCACTAATATATAATACTAGAAAAATATAGAAATATATAGAAATGTTTTCTATGTCTAGAATATAGAGAAATAGAGTAGAAAACATCAATATCAATATCAAGCTTTGAGTGGAAAACAGTCAAGAGGTGGCCTTCAGCCCGTTAGTTCCTTAAATACCAGAAATTCATTTGGAATTGCCAGATTGTCTAGAGGTTGTGACCATTCTCCGAGAGAGCAGGAAGAGTTTGGCTCAGGCGCCTTGTTCTTAATCCAGTGTCTCCTAGAAGCACATAACCTTGGTAACTTAAGCAGGCAGTCCCTTTGTTATGCCTAGAAGTGCCTAAAACCATGACAAAGTGAGGACAAATATAGCAGATTGCATGCACACAAGAGTTTCATGTAACAAGCAAAACCAAGATTTTTTTTTGAAGGCTTAGGATTGCTTTTGTGTTAAATATACTTATTTATTTTTGGATAGGAGAAGCTTCAGGCAGAAGTGAGCAGTGTAATGTCATCTTGTATTGTCTTGTCTTAAAGGAAATTAGTCAGGAATTTGATTCATTTTTAGCCATGACATTCCAGGAAGCCTTTAAACTGACTATACTTTCTGAAAGTAATTTTGGCCCAAAGAGACGCAGACTTCTGAGGCAGAAGATGCAGACATTGCACGCATGTTTCAATTCAATTATATTCCCTTTCTGTCCTTCCTTCCTTCCTTCCTTCCTTCCTTCCTTCCTTCCTTCCTTCCTTCCTTCCTTCCCTTCTTCCTCTCCCCCTCTCTCTCTCTCCTGTCTGATATATGATATAGGCATTTAGGAAATTTAGGCTACTTCAGTGATATTGCAAGATTTTCCTTTCAACTGATAACTGAATATAAAGCTTAGAAATTTGGCTATGAGTAAAAAGAGTATTTACCTATCTAGTTCTTGGAGGCCTTTCCCAAGGCATGTTCAGAAAGGTTGAGTGTTTAGATAATTCTTATAAATGCAAAGATTTATCATCTCTTCACTGGTTACCAGTGTTATATGCATGAGGTCATGATTTTAATCATCATATTACAATTAATTGTACTATTTTCTTTCATAAGCAGACAGCCCCTCCTCCATGGAGTAGGTATAAGCAGAGTGAGAGGAGGTAGTCCCTGGGAAGGAAGAAACATGGAGGTAGAACCAGTGGGGGCCATGTGAGAGGCAACCACACTGATGTTTCTCTCCCTCTCTTTTCCTCTCTCTAAAAACAAATAAATAAAATCTTTGGGAAAAAAAAAAAGAAATCAAAGGAGGAGTTCCTCTTGTGGAAGAATGGCTTGACCAAATTGGAGATTTGCCTTTTCCTGGGGACCCTGTCTCTACAAATCAGTGTGTCTCTTCTGCTGTCTTAGGGAGACTTTTCTCCTCCTAGGACCATGGTTCACATGTGGACATTTGACGCATTAGTTCCCATAGCATGGCTGAGACACGGCCACTATATTTCCAAATAACATCTCTAATCTGAAGGGCAGCTTCTTTCAATCTCTCCCTTCACCTAGAGTAATAAGCACAGTGGGTAAAGTTCACTTGGGACATCTGGGTAAAATGCAGTCACAACTACACAGAATGAAATAGATGATAAAACCTGGTGACATGTTAAAATTCTTTTTTTCAACTGAATTTATTGGGGTGGCATTGGTTAATAAAATTATATAGGTTTCAGGTATACAATTCTAAATTCTGTCATACATACAAAGAAAAAAATTTTAAATAAATTAATTTTTTTCATGTTAACAAGAGTAAAGTATACTCATTAGAACAAAGTTCAGGCAACTTTCAAGATTTCTGAAACAAAGATGAGATTCCAAATACACATACTCACATTCAACTCTTTTGTCTCCCAAATTTTTAGTAAAATGATGAAACAATGTAACTATAAATGTTCTACAGATTACTAAAGACTAGAGAAGGAACCTACTCTGTTGAGAGACAAGTCTTCATGGGCTTCTTGCATTTCTATGCATCTTATGAGCAGAGGCACAGACTATATATGTTCTGGACTATCTTTTCCAGGAAGTTTGTATAGCAAACAGTCTAGAAAGACAGAGATATCATTTCCCCACAGAACAAAGGGCGTATGTTTACTGCCCATCACAGAAGATTTGAATTCCCTAAGATCAGGGTTCCTCTCCTGTAACTCAATCCACAGCTTGAAGAAGACACCTGGCCCTCTTCACGTCACTCTGGGATTTAGACTTGGGAATGCTAGTGCTCAAGCTACTGCTATTGCTGTGATGAAGTTCTTTGTTTCTGACCCAGGAGTTTCATGTCTTCTGTCAATATCCATAAAACTGTCATAGGTTAACTTGTTGGCTTATGAGAAGAGAAAATCTCAGACACTTTATAGTCCTTGACAGTATTGTTGACATGGATGGGCTGCCAACAGAGACATGGCTTTCTGGAAGAGGAAAGAAGAGGACCTCCAGGGCTAATGAAAGGAATTTGAGGGAGGTCCATGGGAATAAGCACTGAACAGACTGATTGCTATTTTTTTAAACTAATTCCTATTTCCAACCTGCTTTGAATTTATTTAGTTATTTCTGTTCTAGATTCTTGAGCAGCATTTATGGTCATTTTCAATATTCTTAAATAATAGAAGCATTAAGTCTCTGAATACCTCTTCCCCCAAATCCGAAAAGCAGCTCCTGCCCTACTGGGAATGGCAGTGGATGTTCTCACAGTTGGTCCAATGGGAAGAATGGAAGGAAAATGGAATTTACTAGCTAGAGGTTACCTGAGAAGGGGTTTCCTTACATTTTGTTGACTTCCTGGGGGACTATCAGAACCCCAGAAAATTTTGAGGGATTCCAGACAGAAGGGACCATTGGTTGGCTAACCAGGAGTTAGCTGGGGACTCTAGAAGCCTTATGGAGAACTTCTGTGTGTATATGTGCAATGTCTGGGCAGTGGAAGGGGGCATGGTGATCAGGTGGGTGGACCTGATAGCAAGCCCTTCCTCATGATGTGTGGCAGGTAAGCGTCGTTACCTTCTGCCAGGATGTGATTGAGCACGGAAGTCCCAGTGGGGTCCCTTTGAGGAGAATGAAGAATAGATAGAGTCTGAGACCAGAAACCATGGCAGGACCACACATATGAGCATTAGGTGCCACACATGATGATGCCATGGCCAGGTGCTTCCACCTGCACTGCAGCAGAAGCCCAGGTGCCAGGACAGCGACAAACCTCTGGGAAATTCAGATCCTTCCTGGGGAAGAGTGAAGAAGAGGGAGGACTACTCAGTTGCTTGGGTTTAAATTTTCAATTTACCCTACTTTAAACTAAAAGTAACAGAGAATCCCAGTTGAAATGATGCCATTGCGTTAAATCCAGTTCCATTACAGATAGTTACACGGTTAAACACCTGAGCTGTAAATGTTAAACCTGTCGCATATTAAACACATTCTGAATCCTTTCTCTTCCTTCCTGTTTGAGGACCATATTTTGCCCCTTTATCTCTCCCAACTCTGTTACCTGGCTGCTCTGGGTTAGTCATGCTTCTGCAATTCATTATGCTCCTCACCAGGGAAATCCTTTCCTTGACCTCTCTTGCCCCTTAAGCCACATCTGCATTTCTTATCTCTCCTACATAAATTTTCTATAAACACTGTCTTTATTTATTCAATTCCTATTCATTCCTAAAGCCACCCTCTTGACTTCAGTCACCATTATTTTACTGCACAGAACTTATAAAGTTCACCAAAAAAAAAACTGCTTCTTTCTAGGTCTCCCATTCTCCCATCTCTCTGTGATATTTATCCATGTTGATCAACCTTTCACTCTTCTTTCTTCAAACTCTTCCCTTTGAAACTCTTCCCTCTTATTCTACTTTATCTTATGTTAACATTTTCCTGATTCTAACTTTCTGAATATCTGGTTAATTCCAGAAACAAGCTTCCTTTGTGGGTTTAGTTATTCAAGTTGGACATTACATTGAATTGTGCCTGTTTATTTGTAAAGGTAAAGGAATGAATGACTGTGGTGAATCTTGGTTGGTGGCCCAGGTATACTGCCAGTGAACTAAAGAGCTGGCGTCTGGGACTCTTTCTGTGCAGAGTAGGGAAGTAGTAAATCACCCCAGCGATTTGTGCTACCTGGCAGACACAATCTGATTTATGTTGCATACATTTACATAAATTAGTCTCATTTTCCTTCTTCCTGCTTAACTTTCTCAAAGAAAGACCTCCCAGCCTTTGTGAAGATGGGAGCCAGAAGGCTGCTGAGCTGGGTGACTGGCTGACTGACATGGGGGAGTGCTGGCCTGTAATTAACCATGGCAGTGACTATGAGGGGATGTTCTGAGCTGTGGATGTGTTTGCTCCAGAGAAAGGCCATATCTCAGGACCCTCACTCCCTTGGCAGGGAGAGCACATATTTGGGGATGCAGAATACTTAACTCTCTGCAGACTTCTGCTCTCTGATTCGGAAAGAGCATTCGATGTCATGTCCTTCCTATTTGCCCTTCGTTTTTGTTTTTAAACATTTTAAAATCAAATTGCAATGAATGTATGTGCTTCCTGAAGTGACTTCAGATGATATTTTCTTAAAATATGGCTGCTGAAGCTGGAGGATACTATATGGAAATGAGGCTTATCAAATCGAGGACGTGATTCCTTGGTGGAGCCAATTTCTGGTTTTTATCCATCTTTGAGTATTTTGAATGAGGCACTCTCTCCAGGTCCTTTTGTGGTTTGTGCAAATATCCTTAAACTCAAGTTGTAGTGTTTTCATTTTGATAGTGAGAAAGCCAAGAGGCTGATAAAGAATAAGGTACTGAGAACAAGATTTAAATGATAGAGGATCCAATAGGATCCCAGAACTGCTATCTCTTATCCACCATCTTCTCTGTCACTTTGGGTTTTGTTAGAAGAAGTAGTTAGTGATAATATTAGGTATCATCATGTAAAAAACCACCCAACATCTCAGTGACCTGGGAGATGCGTTCACCACTTCTCATGAGGCTATGGGCCAGCTGGGCAGTTCTGTTGACCTGTACCAGGTTTGCTCATACATCTGTGGTTAGTGGGTAGGGTGGCCGGAGGCTGGGTGAGCTAGAAAGGCTTTCGTGACATGTGTGGCTGTTGGCTGGCTGTGAACTGGGACAACAAGGTGATGGAACCACTTGTTTCTCATTAAAAGTCAAACTAGGCCAGGCATGTTTTCACTGTGGTTGGAAACAGGAGAGTAGAAATGAGGTTCAGAACTGGCCCAATACCATATATACCTCATTATACTGATTGAAGAAAATCACAAGATCAGCCCAGATTCAGGGATGGAAAAACAGACTCCATTTTATTTTCCTTTTTTTTTTTTCAATTTATTTATTGATTTTAGAGAGAATGAGGAAGAGAGCGAGAGAAACATTGATTTGTTGCTCTGCCCATTCATGATTCTTGTCTGTACCCTAACCGGGGATCAAACCTGCCACCTTGGCATGTCAAGACTATTCTCTAACCAACTGAGCAACCCAGCCAGATACAGACTCCACTTCTTGATGTGAGGAGCCACAAAGTCACATTGCAAAGGAGGGGGGAGTGAATACAGAGATGGGAGAAGAAATGAAGGAAAATTTTGCAAGCCATGTACCATAGGGATATTTCTAATTGCTTATTATCTTTAAAAAGTTTGCAGACAGACCTACCCAATGCTGTGCACCAAAGGACATGCTGAGCATTCAGATTCACTACAAGATCTGATAACACATGACTAAGACAAAATCTTCACAGTGTTTCAGAAAAATGGGGCATAAATATGACCTATGTGTTAAACCAAATTGTGTTCCTGGAGGTGAATATTACAGTGAATCTCCTGAAAATAAGGATTAATGAAAGTTCATTTTCTTTAAGTAGCTTTTCCTTTATTCACATCGGTAGCTTTTCACATGAACACACCCTCTCATCTGGAAGCTAACCTAGAGGTGATCTAGTCTGGTGGCTTTCAAGCCTCCTCAGCTCTGTGAGCCCTGAGGTTTGCGAGAAAATGTCCCAGAGGCCCCCTCCTGCTGAGAGGATGAAGGGACAGAGGGGACAGAAGCCCTTGGAAAAGTTTCAGTCGGATCTCTAGGCCTTCCACATGAATCTAACTCAACCAGAGCAGTACTGCCTTTTCCTATTTTGTATATTGGATTTTGACATACAATTCCATTAAAAGTAGCTATTTCCACAGCTTTTAAAAAGGTGGGAACTCAACAATAACCAAAAAACCCCAAACACCCCAATTAAAATATGGGCAAAGGACTTTAATAGACATTTCTCCAAAGAAGACATACAAATGGCCAATAAGCACATGAAAGATGCTCAACATCACTAATCATTAGGGAAATGCAAGTCAAAACCACTATGAGCACATCCCTTAGGAAGGCTGTTACAAAAAAACAGAGAGAAAATAGCAAGTGCTGACAAGGACACGGAGAAAAGGGAACCCGTGTGCACTGTTGGTAGAGATGTGAAATGGAGCTGCCATTATGGAAAACAGTACAGCAGTTCCCCATATAGTTAAACACTGAATTACCATGTCATCCAGTAATCCCACTTCTGCGTACATAACTAAAGGAATTGAAAGAAGAAATTTGAAGAGATACCTGTACACTCATGTTCACAGTGGCATTATTCACAACAGCCGAGAGGTGGAAGCAACCCAGTCCCCATCATCAGATGAATGGGTAATCAAAATGTGGTGGACACATACAATGGAATATTAGTCAGCCTGAAAAAAGGATAAAATCCTGACACATGCTACAACAGTATGAACCTTAGAAGATATGACGCTAAGTGAAATAAACCTGTCACAAGAGGATGAATATTGTACGATCCCACTTATAAGAGCTGCCCAAAGTAGTCCAGTTCATAGAGACACAAACTAGACTGCTGGTTGCCAGAGGCTGTGAGGTGAGGGAATGGGGAGTTAGTGTTTAATAGGTACAGTTTCAGTTTGGAGAAATAAAAAAGTTCTAGATGTGCATAGTGGTGATGGTTGCACAACAACCTGAACATACTCATCTCCATTGAATTGTGCACTTAGAGTGGTTAAAATAGTGAGTGTTATGTCTATTTTACCATCATTTTAAAAAAGAAAGGTTGAAAAACCACTAATAATATCCAAACCTCTGATTTTATGCTTGAGGCATGTAGACTTCGCTGCTTTTGCCTAGGTGAGATTTCACAGCTTGGAGAGATTTCCATATCAGACTCCACATCTGCCTAGGACGGTTTATATTTTTATCTTTGTATTTTACTTTATTTTTATCCTCACTCAAGAACATGCTTAGAGAACAACCTTACAGAGAGGGGAAGGGAGGGAAAAAGAGAGGGAGAGGAAACATTGATGTGAGAGAGAAATATTGATTGGTTACCTCTGCACGTGCCCTGACAGGGGCCCACACCCTACAACCTCGGTATTTGCCCTGACTGGGAATTGAACCTGTGACACTTCAGTTTATAGAATGATGCTCCAGCCAACTGAGTCACTCCAGCCAGGGCCCTAGGGCTGTTTTCACAACTGCTTGCTTTCCACAATACAGATGTACCATAATTTCTTTAACCAGCTCCCTGATGACAGGCACAGAGGTTGTTCAATCTTTTGCCATCATATCTGTCTTTTTTGTTTCTGCCTCTCCTTCTGGATGATAAGCGCCTTCTGAGGGCACAGATTTTATCTTATTTATTGTTATCTTTTTGAAACCTTACATAGGACTCCAACCTTAGTATCTTTACTTACTAAGGAAATGAATGAATATAGACAATATGAGGCCGGGAGATACAGATTCTGGGTCTGATTCTCTATGAATGGGCTTTCCAACCTTGGGCAAGTCCCATCATCTCTCTGGGCTTCAGGTTCCCTATGAATATGAGTAGATACAATGAGATGGTGCTTCCAGCACTGAAATCCCATGATTCCTAGCATTGGCTTGACCCAAGACCTGACCCACTTCTCAGCCTCAGGAACAGAGACAGGGAGGAGTCCCTCTCTGGCTGTTGGATGGAGCCTCCCCTCACCTGGGCTGCCACTGAGAGTGGAAATGTGCGGTGTGAACCCTTTCATGTCCCCAGGGCCATGTGAGGTGACCATGCTGGGATGAAAACCCTGCTGTAAGGGATATTTGCTGGGCTGCAGTGACTGACAGAGCAGTTTCACACAGTTTAACTGCGATTTGCATAAAATGTTCCCATAATGCAGGGCATTGTGCCTTTCTTGCAAAGAGAAAAAATCGCTCTCACAAAAGGTCTCACAGTGATGGGAAAGTGGATGTTAACATTTCTGCCTGGCTGATAATCTCTGATGTTACCCTTGGGAAGCCCCAGCTTTCAGAATGATTTATTTGTCAGGCTTTGGAGGGTTTTGCTTCTATAATGGCTTCTCTGGCGAACACAGCAATGGGCAAGTGGAGGGAGGCTCGGCTCTCAGAGCACACGGAGGGGAGTTTTACATGTTTTCTTTGGATTTTATTTGGTTTTGATTTCTGAGGTGAAATTTTCATTTCAAACAAAGAAAGAACAAAAAGGGACAAAGAAGCAGTGGGCTGTTTTTGTTTGTTTTGTGTTTCTTTACATGCCCTTTTTTTTTCAGTGCCAAAAACTCTGAGATTGAATGTTTGGCCCTCAGGGGTGAAGCTGAGGGTGAGGTGTTTTTTTTAATTTCCCTGGGATATCTTTGGTTTTATATTTCTTTGGTGTGCAGAAACCTTGTAGAGACATTATGAGAGAGTTCACAAGAAGAGATCTTGCCAAGGGGCCAGCGCAGTGCACACAACAAGCGCTGTGAGTGGGAGATGCCGAAAGGCCAGAAAGACTCCATTGGAGGGGACACAGGAGACTCTCTATGGCAGTGATCTGCTTTTCTTTCACTCTTGCATCTGAAAATCATCTAGCCATGCTTCAGGCCACCATGGGCTTCTCTATAATGTCTGTGTGTAGAATAACTTTCTTTCCACTTGCTTCTCAGAATCCCCCATTGTTCTGAGGAAACTATCAAAGTTATTGCCTGGAATTTGATTCCAGGGTTCAAATCAGTACCTTTTAGTGCTAACTGGTGGTCTGTCCTGGGTTCTGGGACTTGTATGGAGTCCTGGTTGTATAAATGAAGGTCTCCTTACTTCTCAACGCACAAGTATTTATGGCCAACCTTGAAATAGGTGCTTTGGTGCAGAGCATATGGTTTTGAGACAGGGTAGGAAGGAGCCAGGAAAATTCCTTGGCAAGTGGAATAGGGAAACTGAGACAGAGCGCTGAACACAAGGCCAAGAGCAATTTACAGCCAGATACAAAAGGTCATCTCCCTGGACATAATATCTAGGCCTCAGCTGTGTTTCAGCGCCACATCCAGAAAAACAGCAAGACCAGGTGGGTGATGCAGCCAGAATCAACTACAATGACTAAACAACCCCCAGCCCTGCCACTGACCAATCAGTGGAGACCGTGACCCTGAAAGGGCGCACCTGGAGAACTCATCAATATCCTACTGATCCCTCCCCTAAGATTCCCACCTGCAAGAGAGAAAAGCCTCCAGACCAAGGACCCAGGGCTCTCTCTCTGGGGAGCAGCCAGTGCCATTCCCTTTCCCTTCTTCTTTCCCCACTTCTTTCTTCACAATCATGAGTCTCCTCAACTCTAAGGCAGTTGGGAAGCTGGCAGCTTGTCCCAGGTTAAGCCCCTGAACCTGTCCCCAAAGCCCCCTTTGCTCTGACTTCCCAGGGAGCTAAGGCAGCCCAGCCTAGGCTCTCCTGCTGCTTCCTCTATGCTAAGCCCTTCCTTGTTTACTTTCCCCAACATTAATAAATGTACCCCCATAGTCACTTGAATTCATGTTGTGAAATCCTTCCTACACAAAGCCAAGAACCCACACACTACAGCTGGCCCCAGGCAGACCCGCTCTGGGCCAGGCCCCTGTCTGGTAACAGTTTCTTCTCTCACTGAATTTACAATGTAAGAGAAAGAGGAAATATTAAGATATGTCATAAGGCTGCTTTTGATTAAATACCAATGGAGTGGAAGAAATAGTAATCTATGCTAAGTGTGATGTCTAAATTATAAAGCTATATCAATATATATATATAGCCTATAACCTCAACAATGTGATGTAACCTGGTAAACACCTCAGAGTCTGGACTTCAGTAACTCCCCTGGCAACACTCTCTGACCTTGAACTTGTCCCACACATGAAAGGTTTTCACTCCAGTAAGAAAGAAAAATGACTAAGATGACCTCCACCAGAAGGATGTAGTATCTAATTCATTAATTAAAGGAAAGTTCTTCAGGGAGCCTTATTCATTCCTTGTGATACCAGTTGCTGCAGCCTCCCTTCTGATTTACCATGAAACTGTGTTTGGGGACAAGGCTTTGGCATAGAAATACAATTAGAGTCTCTCTTGCAAGCAATGTAATTACAGGGGGCTTTAAATGGACAGTGGCTGACTAGATTCCCACCAGTACATTAGAAATCAAAGGCAAACACACTTGCCAGACCAGGGGCTGAGATGGCTTCCCCTCAATGGATAGCCAGGGAGAAGCATACACCAGCTGTGGCTTACCTAGTATTGGCTTACTTTCCTCTTGACAGGCTCACAACATAGTTCCTAGCCTCCCCCTGCCATCCCTCTGCCAACTCACTGCAGAGGAGATTAAATCTAATTTTATTCATTAACACTCCATGGTGAAGGAGAATTCAAATGCATCACTTTGAGGTCCAGGAAAAGGTCCCTACTTAAGAGAAGATAAATGAAAGAAGTAAGTAAGGTATGGTTCATAAAATTGTTCCCATGTAATAGGTTACAAACTCTCTGCTGAATTGAGAGAGACGTGATTAAAAGTTTTTCCCTCCATACTTTATTAATTTTTAATAGAGTTTCTTTCATTTTTTAAAATTTATTGATTTTAGAGGGAAGAGAGAGAGAGAGGAGCATCACTTAATGTTGTTCTACTTATTTATGCATCCATTGGCTGTTTCTTGTGTGTGCCCTGCCCAGGGCCTGAACCCACAACCTTAGCATTTCAGGACAATGCTCTAACCAACCGAGCTATGCAGCCAGGGCCCCTCTATACTTTAAAAGTTACCATTGTGTATGTGTGTGTGTGTTGGGGGGGGTGTTAAATAAAAATGAGAATTTAAAGTGGCCTTATGATTTTTTTGTGTTTCTTAGTCACCTGCTGGTTCCTAGAAGTAAAACTCATGCACTGGTTTGTTTGTTTTGGTTGGACCCTAGGTAATGGCCATTTGCTGGGACAAAAACTGAATATGGGCAATTTCATAAACGTTGACCTAATACATGAGCTAAAAGCCTGATGGTTGCTTCTGCATTGTCACTTCGGGTGTTCTACAAAGGACCTGTAACCTTACTGTTAGATGAACTTCCTGTTTCATGATTCAATAAAAATAATAAGACGAGCGAGCAGCAGGACCAGGCAGTTAACCTGGGGTGGCAGGCAGAAGTGGAGGGACAGGAGACAGAAAGCCTGTCCTCTGCAGAGTCTCGGCAACAACAGAGTCTCTGGCGCTACCCTTTTGGACAGGTCACCTTCCCAGTTATAATTGGTGTGTATTGGCCGAGGAAGGGTGTTCTCTGATTGACGCAGATCCACAGGGTCCTCACTGGTCTCTGCTGGGGAGAGGCTGAACTGTGTCTCACCCACACTCATGACCACTAACCAAGACAAGACGGGTCCTATGTGACCATGTGAGTTGAGGCTGAGGGGTTGAACATATAAACGAGCGATGGTCAGACCGTACGTAACACAGTAGAGCTCTGACCCACCCCTACCACACCGATCTATCTCAGGCTGCCCAGTGCAAATGAGAAAGCACGTGAATGTGTTGAAAGCAAATCCCCCTCTGCAAGCAGAGCTCCCTTTGGAGTTCCTAGCAAACTTCCCAGGAGGCGAGGTGAGGAGGGTGTGAGTCTGCCTTCTCTCTCGCCCAGCACACAGCGTGGCCTTGGAGGCCCACCTCTGGCTCTGCTGCTGACTCGGGGCTGGCCTGCCTGAGTCCTCTGTCCTGACCTGCAAGGCTGAGCTCAGGAAGCACGCACAGAGCGCTGTGGGGATTGAAGGAGGTACTGTGCAAGACACAGCACAGTGCCTGGTGCATAGACAGTAGCAGTTCCTGGTATTCTTTTTTGAAACACAATTTTCAAAAAAGTCCACATAGCAAAAGGGATTAGACTACATGCCTTCTCAGTGGGGGCGACCTTGCCTAGAAAGCAGGTGGACATTGTTTTTGGAGGAACAAACAAAAGCTTAGATATGTGTAGTATATAAACGGATACCCTGAGTATCTGTGGTATTAAAGTTTCATGGCTGGGGAGGGGGTAATCAGAAAAAAACTGTAAAAAGGCGCTTTAGAGGCAATGGGAGAGCAGCTAAAGGTCAAGAAGCACTGGCTTACTAGAAAGAGACAAGCAGCTCTCAGACTCGACCCCTGGGAGCAGGTGAGATCCCAGCTCAGAGGAGGGGACAGCTGGCAGCCCACAGTTCAGCACAGACCAAACCCCACAAATAGGCTGGTTCGGATGTGCTGTGATTGCCACCGGTCATCACATACCCCGACACTGGGGCAGGGAGCGAATTCCTACTGCTAGGGACAAAGCCTTAGGGCCTCTGGTCCTACCAAGCCTCATTCAGTGGTAGATTTCCCCTAGGTATTCAGGTGGCAGGCGGGGAAACATGACAGTGCCCGCATCCCGGATACTGTCCACATCCAGGACACTGTCAACCCTGTGATTTCAGGTGGTGTTTGAGCCCCAGGACAGCCCTGGTTCTGTAGTGATTTGTTTCCTGGTGGCTCTCTCTGATTTGCATTCCCATTCACTCTTACTCTGGCTGGTATTTGCCCATCTTTACATTTCCAGGCAAGTGTGGTTTTTATCTTCCAATCTTTGACTTGTCTTCCTGAGGCAAAAGGAGATGCCACTCATTCCTTGCATGGTTTCCCTTCTCCTCCAGGGAGACAGGTCCTCAGAGCCTGAGCCCTTTACAACTTCCGACCAGTCCTTGGATTTTTCCTGACTCGCCCTTTCCTATTCAGTTTTCTTTTATTCTCAGGCCTTCCCTTCATCAGCTTCACCCAGCTGGCCCAGGTGGGGATACTGCTTTTTTAAACTCAGATTTGGGTGGGGTGGGGAAGTGGGAGCAGGGCAGTACAGAGATCACCTGGGTGACTTGGGAAAGGCTCCTGTGGCTGCTGTCATCATCATGGGGACTGTCTGGTGTGCTTCTTGGAGAGAGTACATTGTCATCTTGCCTTACGCAATTAGTAAAATCGTGTATTTCGTACAATACTTCACTGTTTATAATTTCACACACATTCTCTTATTTGACAGTAACATCACTGTGATGAGACCCTAATTATGATATCTGTTTTCTAACAGGATATGCACCTACAGAAAATATATACTGTATCAGGACTTAAAATGCAAAGAGTTAAGAAGAATCCATTCTTACAGCACACTCCGAGCCTAATCAGGATCTTCTCTGATTTCAGCCCCACAGACAACTAACTGGGTATCTCTGTTTCATAAGTTGAGTGTGCTGTGGCGACAGAGCAGCTCTAGACACTCCCCCCTCTGTTCTTGGCTAGCCGGCTTCAACACAGTATTGTTTATATTCATAAAGTCCTGACACAGAAGGGCCTCTGTCTGCCCGGCCCGAGCGATCTCTCCTCTCCCTGGTGTGACCACTGAGCTGCACACGACCTCGCACTCCTGGCTTGCTCAGCGTCAGTCCCTGCGACTGGGCTAAGTGGCTTTAAGTGGACGACTTTACTGAGCCTGCACAACAACGCTGCGACCTAGGTTCTGCTCTCATCCAGATTTTACAGGTGTGGAAACTGAGGCTATAAATAACTTAAGATCACAAGGCTAAGAAAGTGGCAGAGCAGGGACTCAAACGGCTGTCTATCTGACTCCTGCCCCGCGTTCTTCAGCCCTGTGCCACATTGCCCTTTGTCTGCAAGTTGGCATCTATCCATGGCTTCTAATCTTCGAGAATAGGGCCATGACTTCTGTATTTTGCACCGAAGAATAGTGCCTGGAACGTACAAGGCCCTCGATAAATATTTGTTAAATACATGAATATGGTCTTGGAGTGTTCCTGAAAACGTGATTTTTTTTTTTGGTATCAAGTGAATACTATTGCTGGAGATGCTCAATGCGCTGAGCAATATGTTGGCTCCGAACTGTGCACTCCCTCTAATTGCCTGGAGGGGAGGCTCTTTCTTCGGCCTGGGTGTGGTGGTTTCCTATCAGTATCTTGGTTTTTCTTCCTGTTCAGCAGGAACAAAAGTACTAGCTGCCTATATCACGAGGACTTGATGAGAAAAAAAAACAAAAGCCCTAGAGGATCATAACAATAAAAAGTTTTAAACAAATTATGGGAATTTAATATGTGTATCACATATGGATTGACTTGTAGGAAAGGACTTTTCTTTTTATTCCTGCAAGCAGTCATAAAATCACAATAACCAGGGAATCATTGAATACTGTAACAGATAGATGGAAAACTGGAATACTGTGATGAATATCATGTTTTATATTTCTTTAAGCTCTTCTTTACCTCAAGTTTGCTTTTAAAATAATGTGGTTTTAGCTGTTTTAGTTTGCTCAGATGAGCCAACTTCAGAGATAAAAGGCTTTTCTTAATGGTTCATCTATTTGAAACCTAGTTTCGGCTCCCTGGGTACTTGTAAGGGTTGTGGTTATTTAATTACCTGGATGTTTAATTGGATTTTTGTATTAAAGTACCTTCTTGAAGGAAAAAAAAAATCATTCATTTTTTTTCCCACAAAATGATTCAGAGAATAGGTCTGTAAGATAGAGGAAATGAAAGACAAAATCCTGAATGAATTTATGTTGAAGTTCCAGCTCAGACAAATCAAGGAGACACTCAATCCTCTAGCCCCTATACAGACTTTTCTCCACTGGTGACTCCTTGAAATGACCTTCGTCTCTGTTTCCAGAGAAGGTAACTTATCTTTGCAAACAGGATTCTAAGGAAATCATTTTCAGCCAACCATCAGGTTAACATTAAAGGCCTGGACCGAAACATGTCAGCAGCATAGACTGGAGCCAGATTGATGGACTCCTCTCCACCTTCCTCGTCCTCTTAGTGAGTGGCCCTCATTAGAATCACCTGGCATAAACGTCTCGGTCACACTCCCAGAGACTCTGATTTAGTTTCACTGATGCGTGACATGGGAACAATTTTTTTTTAAAGCTTCCCAGGTAATTATGCTATAGAGCCAAGATGGAGAGTCACTGTTCAGAATCACTACAAAGGAATTTCGTATTACAGAACGATGGCTAAGGAAGAAACAAAGAGAAGACTGTTATCACTGACTTAGCTATAAAAAAACAATGCATAGAACAAGAGTCAAGTGGAATCTCAGTCCCAACCCACCAGGTGCTGGTTCTCTAGACACTACTACATAAAGTTTGGTCTGGATCAGCAGCAGTATCACCTGGGAATTTGCTAGCAATGCAAAATCTCAGTCCCCACCCCAGACCTACTGAACCAGCCTGGCTTTCAACAAGACCCCAGAGGGATTCCTCTACACCATGAAGTTTAAGAAACTTGACCTCTTTAGCCACAGGGTGGAATAGAATAACTATGGATGGAAAAATGTCTCCTATGGGCCTCATACAGAGGCCAAGTTCATCTTTTGTTTATTTCTCTTTTGGTCGTCACACCTTCATAATGACTCTTGATGCTTGCTGCTCTCCTAGACACTCTGACCTCAGGGAAGTGCCTTTAAATGGTGCTTTGCCTTTCACCCATCTTGCTTTTCCTTAGAAAGTTAGTTGCTTTGCAAAGGTGTTTGCTGCTGGTGGTTGTGGGTTCTATCAGGCTCACCCTTACCATACCTTCTGTTTAACTATGTATCATCGTTATCTGACAATCCTCCACGCATTGACACGAGAATGGCAGTTTTAGAACAAATACTGTCAACTATATAAAAAATGCAATTTATCAAGAGGCAGTACACAAAGGAAATAGAAATGCATTCCAAAAGCGATCAAAGGTATTTATGAATCCCAAGTCTGGAGGGAACGGATAATCAGAAGAAGGGGAGGGTGATGGCAAAGCTGGCACCTGTCACTCATCTCTGAGCAACTTTCACAGCCTTCATTTTATCACCTACAAAATGAAGATAATACTATGCAGCCAAGCTCAAAGGACTGTTTTGAGAATCCAGAGAGAAAATATATCTGGAACTTTTTGTAATCTGTAAAATACTTCACATGAATAAGAAGTTGTTATTGCTGATGTTATGGAACCTAAACTGCGTGAGAAACATTTGCTAGGGAAGA
>VMDR010011076.1:0-29292 GCA_007922815.1 Macrotus californicus | reverse complement strand
TTTCACATTGCACTCTACAGAAAATACAAAGCATATGTCCATATTTAAGGAAATTAACCAAAATTAGAAAATACAGAAGAATCTTCCCAAGACAAAAACAGGTTCTGGTTATTTTTATTTTTCTGATCACTTAGACAGTACAACAAAATGATTATGTAATTCTTACAGTCATGCGATCTTTGACCCATAAGCAGCCACACCTATTGAGACAAGAGTGTGTATGTATATATAGAGAGAGAAGGTGACAGACTAGCCTCTTAAACAAACCAACACTGAGGCCAGGAACAACTTGAGAGGAACAATGGTGTTATTCAGAAGCTGCGTCTTCCTCTTAGTCCTACACTTGCTGCAGGAGTCCAATACTTCCTTTGTTCAGCTGAAGGACAATGGCTACGAAGGCATTATTATTGCTATAGACCCTGGTGTGCCAGAAAATGAAGTATTGATTGAACAAATAAAGGTAAGGTAAAATAGGATTTTCTTCTGTTTGAATTATAGAGAAGGAAAAAAAAATTAGTAGTTAATAATTATTATGGAAATTTCTGAATGCTCCAGAAAGTTTACAAATAGACATTGCAGTGAGGACAGTGCTGGCATGGGCAGTGGGAATTGAAGGCTTCTTCCCTTTCCAGTGTAAAACCAAATACAAGGCACAGGGCTTCCCTGATCCTCAGTTTTTTCATTTGTAAATGAGCAGTTGAACTTTTCTTTTCTTTTTTTTTTTTAATTTATTAACTTTGCAGGTGTGGGGGGAGAGAGAGAGAGATTTCCACTTATTTATGCATTCATTGGTTATTCTTGTATGCACCCTGACAGGGGATCAAACCCACAACTTTGGCAAACTGGGATAATGCTCTAACTATCTGAGCTACCTGGCCAGGGCTTGGACTTGTTTGTTGTTTAAACGATTATTGAATGCTTGTAGCAGGACAACAGGGAACGAATGAAAAGACTCTTCCCTCATGCAGTGTACATTCTGATACAGGCAATAAAATCATGTAAGTGTGTAGCAGGACAATTGGTAGTAAGTTGCCAAGGAGTAAAATAAATCAGCAAAAAGGGTAAGCAGTGTTGTTGGGGCTGGGCTGGATGGGGGTAGGGTGGTCAGTGAAAGCCTTTACTGTTAATGCGTCCTCTAAGCAGAGACCGAAGGTGAGTGAGGGAAGAATTCATTGAAAATCTGGGGTAGGGAACAGAGGGTGCCGCAGCACAGAGGTGACAGTGTTCTTGGTGGAACCAGGGAAACAACTGTAAATGAGAAGGCAGAAGGGTGGGAGAGCTGAAGTTGGAGAGGTAGCAGGACCCAGATCAGTGGAAAGACTTGGACTTGTACCCTGAGTGGGACAGGAATCTAGGGAAGGATTCTGAGCAGAGGAGAGGTGTGCTCTCTCCTGCCTGTTCTAGAATCCCATTGACTGTATTGTTGAGGAAACTCGGTAGAGGGCTTCCACGTGTCACTGATTCTGTGTAAGTTCTGCACAGCACAGAGGTGTAGAGGGATCCCTGGTAGGGAGCTGCTGTTGAGGAGAGTGATGGTAACTAGGAAGAGGGATATTCTGGTAGAGATCACCCCCTGTGATTCTGAACATATTCTGAAGGTATCACAGACAAATTTGTTGATGGTTTAGATGTATGTGGAGTAGATGAAAGTAGCAGGGAAAGATAGAAGTCAAAGAAGACTCCAAGGGTTTTGGCCTATCCATTTGGAAAGAGGGAATTATCATCAACTGGGAAGGGGAAGACTTAAGTGATCATTTGGCAGCTGAGATATCAGAAGTAAGATTGGGACATTTTGAATTTGAGAGGCTTATTAGATATCCTTGCAAATGTAGAAAGGAATCAGAATTCGGAAGGAGAATCTGGGTGGGGATAAACACTGGGGAGTCATCAGTTTGTAGATGAGATTTAACACCACGAGAACAAATGAGTTCATTAGGTAGTGCAGACAGTGAAGAGAGAGGCTCCAGAACTGAACCAAGGACTGTATTTCTAAAGTTCCTTTCAACTGTAACATTCCTGGTATTAAAGATTGGTGTTCCAATCTTTGTTTCCTCTGTCCCTGACATCAACATCTACTCTTTCCTTATCTTCAGTTCCTCCACCATTGTGTCCTTAGGCTCACTGTGTTATCCAGCAGAAGCTGATAAGCGTGACCTGAATTGTGAGCAGTGATTATGTGGTTGCCATTTATCACTCATTCTGTGTAAACAACTTCTGCAGCATAGTGATGTTCACTTACTGATACCTTTTGAATCCCAGAGGAATGTAAAGATCCCTTTTCTAAACAACAAAGCTTGAACAGAAGTTAATATAGCTGATTCTGAATGATAGCTTCTGTGTCCGGGGACAGTCAATTAGTTTCAAATACACTGAACTTCAGAAATCAGTATTTGGAAGAATTAATTGTAGGGGTAAAAAACAACAATAAAATATATATTTTTTTAATTTGCTAAAATGGTCCTCTACTGAAAGTGTAACTAAAAGTTCAATTGTTAGTAGACATTGCCAGCTTACACAATGTTTCCTGACATTCTCTTAGCCTGCTACAAAGTCCTTGCATTTATAATATCAGACAACCATGTAAAATACTGTCATTCCCATTATATGGAAAAGAAAACTGAGATTTGGAGAAATTAAATGATTCTTCAAAGGTTCCCTAAGTAGCACGGTCAGAGTGGAGATCTAGCACATGGACTTTTAATACTTACTTCCAGGTCAGAGTTTTGAGTTATGACTTGTGAAAGATGACAAAGGCATTCCTTTTTTTGTAACTGGTGAATCAATATTTGTATGAAACTTTACTCCTGGGATAATATCTGACCACAGAAATATTTTTATGATAAATTGATTCATATTTTATGGCCTGAGATGTCAACTGTCAACTTTCTTTTCTTTTCTTTTAGTTTAACAGACATTTATTCCTTTAGTTGGACATATTCTACACACAAATTAGATGATTTAAGATTTTTAAGTGGAAAGGAATTTAGGTCTTAAGAGGTTTTTGAGTCTGCTAAATGTTTTCTGGATATCATTTAACTGAGCCTTTTAAGACTCCTTATGATGCAGCCTGGTGAAAAGGAAGGACCTTTCTCCCACTGCCAACTTGTCTTTATTTCTGTATTCATGTGTCTTTTTAATTTGAGAGTACTTACTTTTACAAACATTGATATTTTAATCTTCTTTGACCCAATTAGAATATTATAGAAATTCTTAGAAATAATTTAGAATGACTATTATAGGACTTCCACTTAAAAAACCTGCAGGAACAATTATTAGTCACCTTAGTATGCCCCAAGAGATCACTGTCATCTGATACAGGGTTTATGAAATAGCTCCATGACCTGAGAACATACCACTACCCAAGGCTGTCCAAGGGGACATGGAGACTCCAAAGTAAATAAAGTACCTTGGAGTTATACAATGTACAACCCACACAACTGTATACAGCAATCCTACATTTCCAGTTGGTACCATAATTCAAACTACCCTATATACCTTTTAAAATTTTTGAGATATAATTGACATATTAGTTTCATGTATACAGTGTAATGATTTGATATTTGTATATATTAGAAAACAATCAATAAAATAAGTCTAGTTAATATCCATCACCATAATATAGTTTTTGTTGTTTTTTTTCTTTTTCTTTATTTTTGGTTCCATACATAAGTGAGATTGTACAGTATTTGTCCTTCTCTGTCTGAGTTCTTTAACTTAGCAGAAGACCTTCAAGAACCATCCATGTTGTTAGGAATGGCAGGATTTTCTGCTTTTTTGTGGCTCAATAATATTTCATTGTCTATATATACTACATTTTCTTCATCTAGTTATCCATCTGTGGATGCTTAGGTTGCTCCCATGTCTTGGCCATTGTAAATAATGCTGCAATGATCATGAGGGTACATATATCTTTTCAAATTAGTGTTTTCATTTCTTTTGAATAAATACCTGGTAGTGGAATTGCTGTATCAAATGCTAGTTCTATTTTTAATTTTTCAGGAACCTCCAAACTGGTTTCCATAGTGACTGCACCAATTTACATTCTCACCAACAGTGCACAAGGGTTTCCTTTTCTCCATATCCTTGCCAACACTTATAATTTCTTGATAATAGTCATCCTAACAGGTGTGAAATGATAACTCTTTGTGGTCCTGCTTTACATTTCCCTGAAGATTAGTGATGTTGTATACCTTTTTATGTACCTGTTGGTCATTTGTATGTCTTCTTTGGAAAAAACGTCTTTTCAGATCTTCTGCCCACTTTTTAATCAGTTTGTTGTTGTTGTTTTGCTATTATCTTTGCTTTTGGTGTCAAATCTCCAAAAAATCACTGCCAAGACTAAATCAGGGAGCTTATGTTTTCTTTAGGAGTTTTATAGTTTCAGGTCTTATGTTCAAGTCTTTCATGCATTTGAGTTAGTTGTTATATAGTGTAAGATAGCATCTGGTATCATTCTTCTGCATGGGTCAGTCTAGTTTTCCCAACACCATTTATTAAAGAGATGGTCCTTGCCCAACTTTGTCATAAATTAATTGATGACATATATGTAGGTTTATTTCTGGACTTTTGATTCTGTTCCATTGAACTATGTGACTGTTTTTATGTCAGTACCATACTCCTTTGATTACTACTGACGTGTAGTATATTTTGAAATCAGGGGGCATAATGTCTCCTGGTTTGTTCTTCTTCCTTGAAATTGCTTTGGCTACCAGGGATCTTTTGTGGTTTCATACAAATTTTAGGATTGTTTGTTCTGTTTCTGTGCAAAATACAATTGGCATTTTGATGAGAATTAAGTTGAATCTGTAGGTTATCTTGGCTAGTATAAACATTTTTAAAATATATATTTTATTGATTATGCTATTACAGATGTCCCAGTTTTTTTTTCCTTTGCCCTCCACTGCTCAGTACCCTCATTCCCTCCAGCAACCCCCCTCCCTTAGTTCATGTCCATGGGTTGTGCATACGAGTTTTTTGGCTTCTCCATTTCTTATACTATTCTTAGCCTCCCCCTGTCTATTTTGTACCTACCATTTATGCTTCTTAATCCCTGTACCTTTTCCCCCATTCCCCTCCTCCCCCTCCCAGCTATTAACCCTCCATGTGATCTCCACATCTATGATTCTGTTCCTGTTCTTCTAATTTGCTTAGTTTGTTTTATAGGTTCAGTTCTTGATAGTTGTGAATTTGTTGCCATTTTAATGTTCATAGATTTGATCTCCTTTGTCTTAAATAAGTCCCTTTAACATTTCATGTAATAATGGCTTGGTGATGATGAACTCCTTAACTTTATCTTGTCTGGCAAGCACTTTATCTGTCCTTCCATTCTAAGTGATAGCTTTACTGCATAGAGTAATCTAAGTTGTAGGTCCTTGCTTTTCATCACTTTGAATACTTCTTGCCAGTCCCTTCTTGCCTACAAAGTTTCTTTTGAGAAATCAGCTGATAAACTTATGGGAACTCCTATACAGGTAACTCTCTGCTTTTCTCTTTCTGGTTTTAAGATTCTCTCTTTATCTTTCACCTTTGGCATTTTAATTATGATGTATTTTGGTGTGATCCTCTTTGGGTCTAACTTGTATAGGACTCATTTTTTTTGCTGGACTTGTATGTCAATTTCCTTCACCAAGTTAGGAAAGTTTTCTTTTGTTATTTTTTCAAGTAAGTTTTCAATTTCTTGCTCTTCCTCTTCTCCTTCTGGCATCCCTATGATTCAGGTGTTGGCATGTTTGGAGATGTCCCTGAAGCTCCTTATACTATCCTTGATTTTTTTGAATTGTTGTTTCTTCTTGCTCTTCTGGTTGAATGCTTATTTCTTCCTTATGTTCCAAATCATTGATCTGAGTCCTGGCTTCATCTCCTCCATTATTGATTCCTTGTAGATTTTTCTTTATTTTACTTAGTGTAACCTTCATTTCTTCCTGTGTCTTTTTTATGTTGTTGCCTTACTTAATGAATTTCTGAGCATCCTGGTCACCAGTGTTTTGAACTATGCATCTGATAGGTTGGTTATCTCTGTTTCATTTAGTTCTTTTTCTGGGGTTTTGTTCTGTTCTTTCATTTGGGCCATATGTCTTTGTCTCCTCAATTTGGCAGCCTCCCTGTGTTTGTTTCTGTCTATTAGGTAGAGCTGCTTTGACTCCCTGTCTTAGTAGCATGGCCTATTGTGGAAAAGGCACTTGTAAATTGTGTGAGGCTGGGTCTTAGGTAATCACCAGGATGGGGCAACCCACTTCACCACTTTGTGGCCCTGTGTGGGGGGAGGTCTTAAAGAGGGGATGATGCTACTGCCTGGCTTCTGGAGGTTTACCCAGCACTTGCCCTATTTCTAGTCACTTCACTTATTCCCTGTATGTAACTAGTGCCCTTCCAGCTATTGCCTTGGTGCTGAATGCCGGGCTGGGATGGGCGAACGTAGGTTCTAAGTCCAAGCAGGCCCTTTAAGTGGAGTCTCCTGAAAATCCTGCAGTTTCTTCTGCTGCCCCAACACCCCGCCCTCTGTTTTTTATACCCAGAAGTTATGGGGATTTATCTTCCTGGTACCAGACCCCTGGGCTGTGTGGTCTCACCTAGGGCTAGGAATCCTCACTCCCGAGGTATCCCTCCCCATTTTTATCCACCACACATGAATGTGGGGCTGTCTGTTCTGCTACCACTGCTCCCTGTGCCACACGACATCTCCATGCCTCTCCACCCATCTCTGCATCTCCCCAACTCTTACCCATCTGGATAAATGTAGCTTCTTTAAATCCTTGGTTGTCGGACTTCCATACAGCTTGATTTTTTGATGGTTCTGGTTGTTATTTGTTTTGGTCTAGTTGTAATTCTTTCTGTGGTTGCACGAGGAAGCAAAGTGTATTTACCTACACCTCCATCTTGACCAGAAGTCTGAACAGTTTAACATTATTGATTTTTTAATCCATAAATATGAAATATCTTTCCATTCATTTCTATCTTCTTCAATTTCTTTCATCAATGTCTTATGTTTTAAGCTTACAGTAATTTTACCTCCTTACTTAAAATTATTCCTAAACATTTCATTCTTTTTGAATTGTAAATGGGGTTGTTATCTTAATTCTTCTTTCTGATAGTTTGCTATTATTAGAAATGTAACATATATTTTATATTGATTTTGTACCCTGCAACTTCACTGAATTCCTTTATAAGCTCTAACAGTTTTTTGGGGGGGATTCTTTAGGGTTTTCATATATATTATCATGCCATCGCCAAATAGTGACAGTTTTTCTTCTGCCTTTCTAATTTTAATGAATTTTATTTCTATTCTGACCTAATTGCTCTGGCTTGGGCTTTTAATACTGTGCTGAATAAAAGTGGCAAGAGTGGGCATCCTTGTCTTGATCCTGATCATACAGAAAAATTTTTCACATTTTCATCGCTGAGTATGATGAATCAGGAAAAGGGTGTTGAGAGGTTGCTTGATGTTAGCTGTGGGCTTCTCATAAATGGCCTTTATTATGTTGAGGTATGTTTCTTCTATGTCCACTTTTGTTGAGAGTTTTATCATAAAAGGGTGTGGTATTTTGTCAAGTGCTTTTCTGCTTCTAATGAGATGATCATATGATTTTTATCCTTTATTTTGCTAATGTGGTATATTATGTTGTTTGATTTGCAAATGGTAAACCATCCTTACATCTGTGGAAAAAATCCCACTTGATCATAGTATATGATCATTTTAAAGTATCATTGAATTCAGTTTGCTAGTAGTTTCTTAAGAATTTTTGCATCTATGTAAAAATTCATTAGGGACTTTGGCCTGTAATTTTATTTACTTGTGGCATCCTTATCTGGTTGGTATCAAGATATTGTTGTCCTCATAAAATGAGTTAGAAGTGTTCCTTCCTCTTCTATTTTGGGAAAGTTTGAAAAGAACTGATATTAATTCTTCTTTAAATGTTTGGTATAATTCACCAGTGAAGCTGTCTGGTCCTGGACTTTTTTGGGGGGGAGGGGTTGATTACTGATTTAATCTCCGTACTAGTGATTGGTCAGTTCAGATTTTCTATTTCTTCATGATTCAGTCTTAGCATATTGTATGTTTTCAGGAATTTTTTTCCATTTCTTCTAGGTTGTCCAATTTGTTGACATGTAATTGTTCATAATAGTCTCCTAATTCTTTGTTTTCTCTGTTATCACTTGCAACATTTCATGTTTCACTTCTTATTTTATTTCATTCCTCTCCCTTTTCTTCTTGGTGAGTTCAACCAGCAAATACGTTTTTAGCTCATAGACACAGAGAGAGCCATCACTTCAAGCAGAAGGTAACAACTCATTGAGACCTAAATATACCAGAACAAAAAAGAAAGGGGAGACATCCTTAGGGAACAGATGGAAATTCTTTCATCTGCTTTAGGCCAGTGATGAAGTGACCTGCAACCTACCGTGAGTGCTCTCAAAGCCCATTTCCTGACTCTCAGCTAGTCCTCTGGGCCTTCAGTTCTCTGAATTAATGGCTCTGTTCTCTTCAGTACATATGAGTCAGCACACTGGCCTGCCTTCAACAGAAAAGGAGAGTCCTGGAATTCCTGAAGAAGAAGCGTCCTGTTCTGGGCTTTTGCTAGGCCAGGAAGCATCATGGAGGATAAGAGCCTGCCTTGAAGAAAACAGTAATATAGACTAGGATGTTGCCAGCAAGATGAAGAGGTTGACAACATCATCTAGCCCCTAGCATCTCTCAATTATTCACTAGGTTTGATCATGCAGATTAAATTACCATAAAGCCCTTTCCTCCATCTATTTCCCCCATTAGATAGTAAGGTCTAGGGTGGGACTATTTCTCTTATTAATCATTGTATTCAGGGGTTCAAGATACTGAACAATGTGGGATGACATTGTTTTCACCTTGAGAGCAAAGCAACAAGTTCTGTATATGATCAAAAAGCTCTACCTCTACTACAAATTCTCCCATCATCCCACTCCCGAGCTCCAATCCAACACAGCTTCTTCCACTGGGGGAATGGGTACGTGATGAAAAACCTCTCCTATGGCCCATGCCTACGGAATGTTCTGAGCTTGCATCAATTAAGACTGTTCTCTGCTAGATTTATAAAGAGTAATGCTATCAACCAATTGTATGACTGTCTATGTGTAGAGCACTTTATAACTCATTTCCTGTTTATACCAACTTTAAAGATAGGTAACAATAGTCTATTTAAGAGATGAGGAAACTAAGCTTCAGAGTGTTATATAAATTGGCCAAGATCTATTGGCCAGAAAGTGCTAATGCCACCATTGGACCAAGTAGATGATTTTAAAGTCTATGTCCTTTATCATAGTATGCAATTTCTCTTGACACCAAATAGAAACATTTGCCTTTTGATGAAGAATTATACTCAAAACCTTTAAATGTGCAAGGTTAAGCTATAATTTTGGATTGAAATGTGGTAGAGTTAGAATTCTGAAGCAGAGAGTCTGCTCACTAGTCAGTTGCTTTTTCTATCTACTCTTAATCTGGTAAACGCCTGTGATGAACCTCTGCACATTTAGCTCACTCTCACTTGACCATCCTCACATATTTTTTTGTTTTATAACAGGACATGGTGACCAAAGCTTCTATTTACCTGTTTGAAGCCACAGGGAAAAGACTTCATTTCAAAAATGTATCAATATTAATTCCTGAGACTTGGAAGGAAAACTCTCTGTACAAGATACCAAAATACGAAAACTATGAACATGTAAGAGTCAAAAAACTTTTCTTAAAATATTATATTTTCTGATTCTTCTCCTCTGTGCTGCAAATTGTTTCAGAGTTTTCCAATCTAAATGTTATCATTTATATTTCTAATGTTTTCAAAATCTTTTTAAACATTCTCAGGCTGATGTTTTAGTGGCACCACCTACCCTACCAGGTAGAGATGAACCATACACCAGGCGGTTCACAGGTTGTGGAGAAAAAGGAGAAAACATTAATCTCACCCCTGACTTTGTACTTGGAAAAAAACAGAATGAATATGGACCAACAGGTAGGAATTTCGGTTATCATATAGTTTGCGATGATTCCAAAAAGCAGCTGCGTACCCAGGTTAAGTGTACAAGCCTTACAGCTCCCCTACTTATTAGCTCTGTGCGACCTTCAACAAGTGAGCTAGCCTCTTTGAGCTTATTTCCTGTAAAATGGTGAATAGGGGAGTTACTACTTTACAGAGTCGTTGTGAATGTTAAATTAGATAATCCACATAACTGTACTCAGTAGAATGTCTACAGAGATTTGAACACGGAATAATAAGTCTTTTTCTTACAAACCATACTTTTCAGATCTTAATATTCCAGTTCTCCACAGCTGGATATTAATCAATCACATGCCACCTTGATGGAAGGCAAATGCATGAAAAGCTGAAAAAAGCCAAGATGAGGGTTCCTGGCCAAGAGAAAACACTCCTGGGCTGTAGTTGCTGATATTATTATTTAACCTATTTGGTTGAACCAGATGTGCTTGTCTATTAGTGATCACTTTTACCTATAAAAAATGGCAATTTCATCTAGTTCAATCGAAAAGTTAAGACCATTGGTTCAAATGAGATAAAGCACATCATTTCACATGTCGCTACACAGGAAAACATTCCTGAATCCATATACCTGAAGCTTACCTCTTCCTCTTCCACTGTCCATTCATTGAGCATCCATTAAGTCTCTCATTCCTGTCACTCAGTTAGCTCTGGTCCTCATCATTTACCTGAACCTGTTTCCCGCCCAGTCTTGAAAGCTCCATCATCTCATCCCATCCCATCCCAATCTTGATCCCCCCCACACACACACTTTAGTCTGACCATGTTTGTTCTCGTTGGCCCCTCAAATCTTTTGCTACCTTATAGCTTTAATTTTGTCCCTACCTAGCATGTCCAGCAAAGTATCAATAGCTTAAGTCCTTCACCATTTTTATCCTTATGATTCGTTCAACTTGCCAAATCCTCTCTGCTGAATTTCCAGCTAGTTTCCATCTGCTCCTGTTAATGTTTCCAAGATTGCAAAAGAAAATTATAAAATCAATTGGTATCATTACAAAAACACATTTTTCAAACAGTGAAGCCCTCAAAGCTACTCAGCAATGTTGTACTTGCCTCTTCTCAATTCCCTTTCTCATTCCTTGGCAACTATTTTAAAACATCTACCGTATTTTTCAAGATCTCCAGTCACTTCATTCAATATCGTCAGTCAACAGATGCCTTTATTAAGAAAACAGAACCCCTACATTTTTCTTTTCTACCTCAAAACTCATGCCAACCTTCACCTAATCTTAATGAGAATTTTCTCCAATTTTTAAAGATAACATCCCTACTCGAGCTCTTGCTTTTTTCTTGTGCCCCTGCCCTCAGCCCTATTCCATAACTGACAGTTTTTCCCTCACTCTTAGACAGAAGTTTCTCCTATAATGTTAAACATGTGTTTGTGAAAAGCTCACATTCTGAAAAAACAATATTTTAACAGCAACACGGCTCTTGAAAAATAAGATTAAGAACACAGTCCTCAAAATATATGCAATTTTTAATAAAATGATAACAACAACAATAGTCACCTGGAAATATCATTTAAACCGTCCTGGCATTAGCTCAGTTTGCTGGAGACTGCCATCACGGTAGATACTAAAAGTGCACACACAAAGCGTGGAATGCTGTCAGAATTGAGAACAGAGCTAGTGGGAACTGAGACAATGACATATCTTGTATTTCCAATTCCCCTTCTCCATGTCTATTTCCTTGAAGCTTTCCTAATATTAATAAAACAAAAATTCTACTTGGTTTTTCTTCCATCAAGCTGTGGCTTTACCTTTATTTTTCCATTTACCTTGAAATTCTCAGAAAAAAAAGTTTCCTTTCTGACTCCCTCTCTCTAAGTTCATCCTAGTAAAGGAATACATCTTACTCATTTTACACTTCCAAGTACCTAGTATAGTGTTAAGTATATAATTTATAATAATTATTTTCATAAAATTAATACTTGTATAGGCTAAGTGTTATAAATTAATCACTTCATTTAGGTATCCTGAACATCACATATGATCTATACCAGTGTTTTCAATCTTTTTTTTCATTATCGATTCCCCTGGGGAATATTTATAGGCATTTTTAACATTTAGCTGAAATTTTAGTACCACAAGTTTTATATATCTGTTCATGTTGTTAGTAGAAGTGAACTGTGCAGAACCAAAAACTATTGTAATATCTAAGACTTTTTGTCCCTTGCCCCCAAGAACCAAACCCTAAAGCCCAGTCTATTTCATCCATAGAATATACATACACACATAAGAAATGTTTTGTTGATTTTGTATGTTGTAGAATTAAAAGATAATATGTTATATACCATATTATAATTTGAGATAATGCTATATGTTTTTTACAAACAAAAATATAAATATTGTCACTTATTTAAAACCCAAATATAATTAGGACATTTCTTAAAATATGTGAAGGACGAATTTTGTCACTTGAATTTTGACCATGTATTTGGAATATTTTCCCACAGGTAGACTGTTTGTTCATGAGTGGGCCCATCTCCGCTGGGGAGTGTTTGATGAGTACAATGAAGAGAAACCTTTCTACAGTGCTTCGTCAAAAAAAATTGAAGCAACAAGGCATGACCATTTAAATTTTCTTAAATTACTTCAGCCTGTAACTTTCTATTTTCCTTACTTTGATTTCTTTGAAATACCATTCATTTTGTCCCAATGTAGATAATAGATGCTATATTACAAAACAGTGCTTTTCTGTTTTGTGTTTTGTTTTTAGAAAATGTATCTCCAAGTACTAGTTGCTCATTTAAAATACAGATAAATTCAGGAACATTTGGCAGCCAAGATGACATATATTTATACCTCTCCACTACGGCTGTCAGAGCTCATTTACACCGAAGTTGTGCTCTGTGTAAACGGCTGTAGTATATGCTAGAGAACAAAATAATTTACATTACATAAGAATGAAAAAAACTGTTACAAAATAGTGGTAACTGCCAGCTGAGTAAAAAAAAAACAACCAGCTTCAAGGAGCCAACAGGAATTTCTTAGGATTTATAAAATTCATTTTAAAATACCAATCTCATGTCACAGTTAGTAAAAGGTAATCTTTTCAGCTCTGAGGTCAAGAGAGCAGAATGGATGGAAGAAATCTATCCGAAACTGGGTTCCATCAGTTTCGTCAATCTCAGATGCCCCTCTGGGGCTGGCGACTTATTAAAAGTGTACAAACTCAAAGACACATGATTTCAACGAAGGCCCTCTATCAGCTCCTAGCACCAGTTTCAGGACACATATTTTAAAGAGTGTTACATCGACTGCATTTGTTTACATCACGTTCTCCCTACATGTCTAGTTTCTACTACAGAAAATTCATCATGATTGTTAATATAGATAACATTCTATTCACTGAGTTTGGGGGTAGTAGGAGCATACACATATGTAGGAGACTCCCTAAATGACTGAATAAAAGCTAGTCATTGTTTCTTAAATACGAACTGGGAACACGTTGGAAAGCTGGGATATATTCACATCCCAGTGTGCTTGTGATGTACCCCATGTAATATGGGCATAATTGCAATTCCGTGCAATAAAACGTACGTTTAAAATGCCTCCACTATTCTGTACTGCCGTAGGCAGTACCTCAATCTTTCCTTCAGGCCATATTTGACTTTGGATAAAAATGCTCCTTGACTGATCAAAACACTTGTAGTTATGCCACATCACATTCTTTTGGAGGTGCCTTCCTTGAAAAAATCTATGAAGAACAAGCTAAGGTGGTACTGAGAGTAAGTGGTTCCACCAGTTGCCTTGCCCAGATGCCTGCAAGGCATTTGCTGCCACAAGGCTACCAGGAGGACTGTTAGGAAAAGGGGAGCCTCCAGCCCTTCATGTAAGCACGGCAGCAGCAAATTTAATCTCAGTGGATAACTCAGCCGTTGCGTGTGCTGGAGATACCACTTAAAATTTCCCTCTCAAATTTCTTAGAAAACGGCTCTGGTAGAAATCTTTAAACTTTGCTGTCAAATAAAAAATAAAAACCTCGATGTAAGAATCCTTGTGAATAGAGACACACGAGATTTTCAAAAAATGTTAATGGTTAGGTTGCCTCAAAGACTAACTGCCCTCTATTTTCAGGTGTTCCACAGGTATTACTGGTATGAACAGAGTTTATAAGTGTCAAGGAGACAGCTGTGTCCTTAATAGATGCAAAATTGATTCTAAGACAAAACTGTATGAAAAAGATTGTCAATTCTTTCCTGATCAAGTTCAAACTGAAAAGACATCCATAATGTTTATGCAAGGTATTGATTCTGTAAGTATGTCATACTTCATATTGTATATTTATAATCAAAGTACATGTTATCCTGTTTGTAAAATATCTGTGCAGGTGAACTGAACAATTAGATGTGTTGATATAGAATTCTTTGAACACTGACTGGCACATAGTAAGCACTCAATTAGTGTTACTTATTATTACTATTATTAAAAATCTACCTTACTACTTATTATATGATTCCTCAATGAATCATATTTAATTAAATAAACAGCATATTTACAGAGCAGATTTTTTTATTTTTATCAAATTTTTAGTCAAATTTTTAAACGCATTATATATAAAACTTATTTTCATTTTATTAACCTTTTAGGTTGTTGAATTCTGTAATGAAAAAAACCATAACCGAGAAGCTCCAAGCCTACAAAATGAAAAGTGCAATTACAGAAGCACCTGGGAGGTAATCAGCAATTCTGAGGACTTAAAAAACTCCACGCCTATGGAGGAATCACCCGCTTCACCTGTCTTCTCATTGCTGCGGGTCAGGGAAAGAACTGTGTGCCTAGTTCTTGATAAGTCTGGAAGCATGGGGGTAAGTTCATGGGCCCATTTTTCCTAGATATAGTGACTAGTGGTGGGGTGGGGGGAGTGAATGCCTAAGAACACTCAGAACACTGCCTTCACCTGGGTTGTTAAACTGCATGGTGGCATAAGTCCCATCATGTCCTGTGACCAGGACCTCAAGAATGGGCAGTGACTATTGTAATGAAAAAAAAAAAAAGCTGGCAATAGAGTTTAAAAGTCCTAACCTGAGGGTCTCTTTCTTTTCTTCCAGAAAATTGAGGGTTGACTTAGGAGGACTTTTAGGCCCATTAGTAAAGATTTAGTTAGGAGATCAGAACCTAGATTGAAATGTGGAAGTGTTTTCTCACCCGCCCCCTTTACCGACTGGACATACTTGACACACATGAGGGTAAAGTGGATTGCCGAGCTCCTTTCAGAGCCAATCTTCCTCATCATCTACATAAAGGAACTCTCAATGATCAGAGATACAAACAAAAAGCATCACCATAAGGAAAATATGGTCAGACTTAGCCACTCATTCCTTCCACTATCATTCAGTAAATGGCATGGTGCTAGGCTCTTGCAATAGAGGTCCATACCCTTGAAGTGTTCACAGTTGCATTGCGAAAACTTTCCCTTCTGCATTGCTTGCTTAACTCATATTTCTCCTTCCAAATTTGGTATAGACACCCAGCTCCTCCAGGAGAGGGACTAGTGTTCCAGGCTAGGCTAAAGGCCCTCGCAGGTCTCCCACAATGAACTGTGCAAACCTCTATTACTGTAAATATACTGAAGTAACACATTTCTCTCCCACCAGATGAGTCACCCCTCTAGTACTTGGAACATATCCTCCAGGAACCAGTCCTCTAATACTGGAAACCATGTCTTATTCATCTTTGTCTCCCTTTCGCCTCAAGCAAAATTTACCACATATAGGTGCTCAATAAATAACTATTGAAATAAATGGCCTACAGACAATGTGATAAGGCATCCAGAAGGATGGCACATTTGAGATAGAACTGAGCATGCTGAAGATCAGAAACAATATATTCAACAAATGGGGGGTTGTGTGGTTACTGAAAAGGGCAGAGAATAATCCACAATAGCACAGGGTTTCAGAAAGAGCATCAGTGCTAAACACCAACACACAGAAATGTTCTAGGAAGTGTCATTGGGGAGAGATGACAGAGGCAAGTTTAAAGGTAAAGCCAAGTGGTAGAGAGAGCCCTCAAAGATGAGGATGCTGAAGTCTCTCACTATGGTCTGGATCTAGGGAGTTCAGAAGGGAGTCTGGGCATGTGTTAAGGGGAGGTACTACAAGTAAGTTGGTGTTGAGGGACTGGAAACAACAAATGCATAAAGAGACTTACATCCTGGACATTCACCTAGGTAAGAAGGATGTGAGTCTTAATGGGTTCCCAGAGAACCGATTCCAATTAACCCATTGGTGGAGAAATGGTGGAGAGAGGTTAGGAGCAGAAGAGGTAGGAACGGGGCCTCTCAGAATTTAGCTGCAGCTCAAGAAGATTTTAACTTTTGAACTGTTTAGTCTCCAATGGATGGGGAGATTTCAGTCTCTAGCTGGAATCTCGATAGTCTGTTTTGATACTGTGGGACCTAGGAAGTGGTTTCATCTTCATACCACAGAAGTCATTGGGAAGTCTCTAAGGTGTGAATCATCACCCTGCAGTTCCAACCCAAGCCCTGAACCTGCACCTGTATTTTGGGAGCTAAGTAGCCAAGAATCACTGCTAGTTAAAAGCCTGTGCTCCTCACTATACTACATGTTTCCACAATGCACATAACTATATTTTTAAATGTTATCAATTGAAAAATTGCTTTCTTTAATAACACCAATTACTAATAATAGAAATGACTAATAATGCAAAATTCTTAACAGCTTCTGTTTACTCATTTTATGTACACTGCTATTATTTTCTTGTCAAAACCACTTGGTTGTTTTTCTTGTCCTTGTTCATTCAGGGGTCTGATCGCCTAAATCGAATGAATCAAGCCGCAAAATTCCTCCTGAAGATTATTGGAAATGGAACCTTGGTGGGGATGGTGCACTTTGATAGTACTGCCTCCATTAAAAGTGAGCTAATCCAAATAGTAAGCACCAAGGAAAGAGAAATGCTCTCAAATCTCTTGCCTACAGCAGCTAGTGGGGGAACTTCCATCTGCGCTGGAATACAATCAGCATTTCAGGTGAAATTCATACTGCTTCTATAGTTTGTTTGGACTTTTAAAAAGATTTTATTTATTTCTTCTTAATGAGAGGGGAAGGGAAGGAGAGAGAGAGGGGGAGAAACATCGATGTGAGAGAAACATCAATGTGAGAGAGAATCATCAATGTGAGAGAAAACACCAGTTGCCTCTCCTACGCGCCCCAACATATCTCTGACACCCAGCCCTGGCATGTGTCCTGACCAGGAATTGAAACACCCACCTTCCACTCTGCAGTGCAAATCCCCACAAACTGAGCCACATCAGCCAGAGCTGTTTGGTTTTTTATTATTAGGACATTTTTCTATCAGTGCTGCTGCGCATACTTGCTCAATAATTTTAGCATAAGTAATTCACTTGCTTTTCTTAATGGATCGGTGAATCAGTGAATAAACTGATGGGTAAATATAGTGAGTGTAAGTCCAATGAAGTCAGGGACATTGTTTTTTGTTTCTTTCTTTGTGTGTGTGTGTGTGTGTGTGTTTGTTGTTGTTGTTGTTTCACCTTGCAATAGTCAGTGCTCAATAAATGTTATTTAAATAAATAAGTGTGATTGGGCAGCAAAAGTCATTAACATTTAAGACAATGAAACAAGTTTTATGGTATGATTCCACCTTGGGCCAATCCTCGTTTTAGTTTCTGTGACATTCGGTTAGGACAATACGATGTTTACCTATTAAAGCAGATGTAGCAGAGACTGTTAGTCACGGGGTAAGGAACACGGGTGAGAACATGAGTTCTTACATCAGAGTACTGACTGCTATTTCCCAGCCATGTGATCTTACACAACCTTTTTGGTATCTCAATGCCTTACTTATAAAATATAGCCACATAAGAATGTCTACCGTGTAGGAAAATATGGGAATTAAATGAAATATATTCACCTACGGGAACAATTATATTACATAGTAAATATATAATTCACATCTATTATCATAAATCTTATTTTTTCCAAAGTTTCATCTTGAGCTTATAATTAATATGAAATGTGTCATTTTCCTGTTTAGAAATCCTCACTCTTCCCTCTCAGTCTATAAAATTAAGTCTGAATTCTTCACTCTGATGTTATTCAAAAGTCTCTTACCCCCTCAGTACAACTGCTCTGATGTCTCTTTCCAGCCTTTTATCTCACTTCCCCCTTTCTGATGCCCTGTGCTCTAGCCAACGGACTGCACACGCGGTTGTCCAAGCCCACCATGTACGAACAGCCTCCGTACCTTTACCCGGGCAATTCCTCTGCCTAAGATGTTTCCTTCTTTTTTTCTTCATATGCTCAGATTCTACCAATTCTTCAAAATCCTCGCTTCTTCTTGTAGCATTTCCTGTTGTTCCCCAAATATTAAATCTCTCTCACTTATAAACTGTATAACGTTTCAGTGTAGTTTTCTACCATGAAGTCCTAGGTTAAAACTCCAATTATCACTTACTAGCTTTTCCACACTAAGCATGATGCTTCATCTCTGAAGTCATCAATTACCTCATTAGTAAAATGGGGTAATAAAAGCTAGCACATAGGGTTTTTCATGCTTTAATTTATTTAAGATATATTTATTGTAGAAAGTAGGAGGCAAACATATAATTTATTCAACATATACTTATGTACCAAGAAAGGCTTTGCTGTTCTTGTGGTACATGTGATTTCAGTAAGGAGCTGAAAATATGTAAATAAATAAATGAATGAAAATAATAATGGTAGGTTGTGAAGACAGTGTTGTAAGGAAACCAAACAGAGTGAGGAGATAGAGTAACTGGGAAAGCATTGCCTACTTTAGGTGGAGAGGCCATTGAGACCCTCTCTGAAGGGTAACAGCTAAGCTATGATTTGAAGAATGAGAAAGAGCTGTTGGTTCAGGCAGAGAAGAAAGTGCAAAGTCCTTTAAGCAAAGAACTGGATTACTCTATGAATTGATAAAGCTAGTGGCACTGGAGTTTGACGAACGAGGGGGTGTGAAATATAGTTGGCAGGTAGATAATGGCTATATACTTCAAAGCTTAAAAAATATAAGAGGTTTTTATTTTATTTTAAGCACAACAGAAAGTTACTGAAGGGTTTTAAGTATCAGAGATTGATCACCAATTTATGTTTTAAGAAGATGACCCTGGTTGCCCTGTATAAAATAAATTGTAGGGAGTAAGAACGACAGTAGGATAGTGGTTTAGGAACAGATTGGGAGCTTGGACTTGAATTACACGTTGTATAAAATACATTTAACACTTAGCAAATGTTTCAGAAAGTGTAGCACCACAACACTGTTGTTTCTCTTGAACTATAGAATATATTCTCTTTGCCATTCATCTTATATCTCCTCAGTCCCTCACCTCTATCTCAATCAATATTTTTGAATTTAATCTTTATTGTATTTTTTACATTACCTTTTAGTCCTCTTATATTGCACTTCCCCCAGTAATCACCACACTGTTGTCCATGTCCATGAGTCCTTTTTCTTTTTTGCTCAATCCCTCCCCCCTCCAACCTCCCCCCAACTAGCTGTCATCCTGCTCTCCATCTATGAGTCTGCCTCTGTTTTGTTTGTTAGTTCAGTTTGTTCATTAGATTCCACATATGAGTGAAATCATATGATATTTCTCCAATGGGCTTATTTCACTTAGCATGAGTTCTCTAGGTCCATCCATGAAGTTGCAAAGGTAAAATTTTCTTCTCTTTTATGGTCGAGTAGTATTCTGTTGTGCAAATGTCCCATAGTTGTTTTATCCACTCATCTACTGATGGACCTGTGGGCTGTTTCCATGTCTTGGCAATTGTAAATAATGCTGTAATGAACACAGGGGTACTTATGTCCTTTTGAATCAGTGTTTTGGGTTCCTTTGGATATATTCCCATATGTGGGATTGCTTATGGGGGTCAAAAGGCAAATCCATTTTTAGTTTTTTGAGGTGTCTCCATCCTGCTTTCCACAGTGGCTACACCAGTCTGCATTCCCTCCAACAGTGCAAAAAGGTTCCCCTTTCTCCAAATCCTCATGAGCACTTGCTGTTTGTTGATTTATTGATGACAGCCATGCTGACAGGTGTGAGATGGTGTCTCATTGTGGTTTTAATTTGCATTTCTCTGATGATTCAGTAAATATTTTTAAATTTCATTCCATGCTTGCCAGGAATGCAGGAGCCATGTAGTCCTGTTGAATCCCCAGCAGCCAAGACAGTGACTAACACATATTAAGTGCTCAGTGAATAACTAATACAAGAAAGGAAGAGGTGAAGAAAAGAGAAATCTGTTCTGTCTTTGGATCTCATTCTGCAATGAAATGTACAGGGAGAATGTGACGGTGGTGCCCTAAATATATAGAAGCATTTCCCGTTCCTCAGTCTCAGTTTGTCAGGGGTTTTCACCCACCAAACTCTTTTCTGTAAATGCACACACCTGCACTCCAAACGCACCTGCACTCCAGCCCCATGGAAGTCCCTGATAAAGCTGTCAGTTTCTCCACTTGGCCTGCTCTCAATTTCTCCAAATGGTGTACCAAGAAGCCACTACCAATCAAACCTGTCAGAGAAGATAAAATATAATTGCTATCCTGTGACAAATTCTCTTTACCCCTTTTTACAGGAGACTAAATTCAGAAATATGAATGTAAATTGTTTGGCTTTGCAGGAAAGGGGTTCAAGCCACAAATAGAATTCCATCTCAATAAGCATACTTCATGTATTCTCTGAGCACCACCAATATACTTAGTTTTGTGCTTGTTACTTTTAGATGTAAAAGTCACATAAGAAGATCTCTAAACTTGACCTGCTTAGAACTTTCTATATCCTTTCTCTATAAGCATACTGAGGGTTCCCTAATTTGAAATCATTAAGATTTTTTTAATGTTCAAGTAGTTTCATAATTCATTTAGCTATCTATGTAACAGATCTTATATACTGAAGGCTTGCCAGAGCTAGGTCTGGTCAAAGAAATGAGAAATGTTTAATGCTGCTCGGCAATTACATTTTTAGTACCTGGTTGATCTGACTTCCCCAGGCTGAGATGACATTGTTATTTAACCCAAGTAGGATGTTCCAAAGCCCTGCTCCCACATAACCTCACTTGAGCAAATATTCTCTATAGCAGATGGACAGAAAATGCAGTCACGTTTAACTTCCCTTAGGGGTTGTTGATTGCAGGTTCTATAATAGAAGCTATCTCTTTTTTCTGCACATTTTTATTTTCTTTGTACATCTTTTTCTAATTTCCTGTAAGTCTGCTTCACCTAGGAATATTTTGTAATTATGCCCTGATTAGGTAATTAGAAAAAAGTACTCCCAAACTGATGGATCTGAAATAGTGCTGCTGACCGACGGGGAAGATAGCTCTGCGAAGAACTGTATTGATGAAGTGTCAAAAAGTGGGGCCATCATTCATTTCATTGCTTTGGGACCATCTGCTGATAAAGCAGTCACACAGATGAGCGATATAACAGGTAAAATATGGCCTGTATATTCCAGTCCTTTAATAACAATGTATGTGTGTAGAAACTGACAACTTAACTTCTTCTGAGCTCTGAAGACATCATGCCAGGAGCTAGGGACCAGAGTTAAACCAGAGCTGATCTCTTGTTTTCAAGGTGCTCGGAGTCCAGCTGGCTAGAGTGACAAATAAATCTACTAATCAGATAGCATAATCCGATAACATTCCTCCATAACCGGGGACTATATGCAAGGCAAGCACTATGTGAGCAGAGGAAGCCATTAATTCTCCCAAGGTTGTGTAAGTCAGGGAAAGAAGGCATGTGAGGTCAGGTGACTTCTGAGCTGGGCCTTGAACAAGATGTTGAGTTTCTCTGGAGGAAAAGGGGTGGAAAGATGATCATGGTCATGAGTACAAAAGTCATGTTGGGATGACGATGCAAGGCACATGGAGGAAGACCGAGAAATCCATGAGACCAAAGTTTACTTCGGCTGCAGGTGTAGGGGGGAAATAGGGTTAACAGAGGTTCAGGCTGAACAGATCTAAATAACAAAGAAGGTTCTAGACGGACATTTACTCTGGTAGCTAATTATCTTAGAGCTTTTATCACATGTCTCTACAGAGACATGTGATAAAAATGGATTACATGTTTTCAGTGCCTTCTTAAATATAGTAGAGAATACACAATTTAAAACTTTATGATATCAGTTAGGGTAGGTTTACAATTGGGAGTACGTGAAACATAGAATTTATTTCTGTATTATTATTTATTAATTATTGTATTATTTTCTGTATGGACAACTGTAAACCTACTTTTGCCCCACCCTGTATATTGAGTTGGCTTCTAATGTTACCAAACATTTACTTGGTTTTTAAATGCTTAATTGTACAGACTCCCATAGTTTCAAAGTGCTTCCATGGCCTTTGTAAACTTTATTTCTGTCCCAATTAGCTCCCCAAAGTAGTACTTTTGGGGACTTGTCTCCATTGCTTACTGTGTTTCTCTCCCCTCATTACCAGCTATTGTCAGGCTACCTCAATGTAGCAACTCTTTAACCATCCTGATCCAGTGTGGCTGGAAAATCTCAAAGCCAACACTGTTAAGAACTGTATCATAAAGTAAAAATGAGTAATTCTTCAAAAGGACTGTGTGAAGTCTGAGAGCTTTAATGTATGGAATTATAACATCTTTTTTTTATATTCTATGATTATTTAATGCATTTCAACCAGCTGAGATTTCTATAAGTGAGGTATAAACGTAGCTTATACTTTCTGGTTATGATATTTTTTAAGTTAACATTTCAGAGTTATTCTTTACCTCTATCTGGTTTGGTTGTATTTTAATAATATATACTGAAGCTATTGTTTTGTTTACCATTACCTTAAAATCACTAATTGAATTGTGGTAAGTACTTATTTGCTACAAAGCAGCCTAGTTAACATATTTACATTTTAGGAGGAAGACATTTTTCTGCCTCAGATAACGCCGTGAACAATGGTCTCATTGACGCTTTTGGGGCCCTTGCCTCGGGAAACAACGCCATTTCCCAGAAGTTTCTTCAGGTCTGAGTTCCCATTTCTCAGGTTTTGTGTTTGCATTTAGCCATAAACAAGAAAAATAAGTTGGTTGTTACAAATTTCGAGTTCTCTCTACTTCACAAAGCAAATTGTTCATTAAATCAAAACTGAAGTATGAAATAGAAATTATTTTTTAGATATAGCCAAATTAAATAGTAAAATAGTGAAGTAAGTAGTAAAATAGCAGATGTTTTTTCTTTTTCTTTTCACATAGAGTTTGATTATAGGATAACATCAAAATGTTAAATTTTTCCATTAGAAAATAGACTGTGTCCCATAATATAGCATCCACTTTTCTGTGAATGCACAAAAAAATACCATACTTCTAAGATTTCTCACACCCTTCACCACTGTGAAATAAATTTAAATTAGATGAATGAATTCAAGATCTTAATTTGGAAACAGAAGAGAAGTATCTTGGAAAGAAATTTATCTGAAGAAATGGAATGAATAATCATTACATATCTAAAAATCTAGGGTTTCCTTTAATGTCTTCGACCACCCTTTTCACTGGCTTTCTACTTTACTCATCTCTCCTCTGAGCTCGACTTCTCTTTCCATCCATGTTTAAGTAACACCCTCGTTTTCTGCTACTTAGATTCAAAATCTTTGACTAAACTTTGATTCTTTATTCATGGCCCGTGTGAAATGTCAACACAGTCTATTTCCTTGACAGTATTTTTTCCAAAATTCTGTTTTTATCCATATCCATTCCCGCCAAGCCTGTCATGTCACTATATGTGAAGACTTATCTTCCATCTTCCCATTTATTAGATCACTGCCTACATTAAAACTTGACATGTTCACCTAAAAAAACCTGTTTTCCTCTAGTCTCCAACAATGATGAGCACATATATTACAGGATGCAGGATTAGGATTCTATGTGCAGATTAATGTGGAGATCTGGTTTGTAGCTTTAGATTGCAAACACATTAAATAGTGGTCTGGGATCCAGGTTGGCAGTGTATGGAGAATAAACTGAAGGAGAATAAAACTAATTTCTGAGGGTTTCAATCTGCTTGTCTTATAAAACAATGCTACTACTCTCTAAAACTGACAAGTAAAGAGGAAAAATTGATTTGGAAGATATTATTTTGTGTTCTGTTTAAAATTTAGTAATTTTTAGTGGATAGTGGGACATTAAAATGGAATATTCCAAAGAAAGTTTAAATATAAGAGCAGAATGTGGAAACTCAGCCATAAAAGAGACATTTGCATATAGGAAGTGCCCAAAGTTTAAAAAATGGACTTCGTAAACTGTATGGAAGAGGCAGACAGGTTTTGTTCCCCTCACTTAAAACAGCAGCCAGAACACAGAGGAAAGGGTGCATCTCACTCTTCACTCAGTTATTTCCCTACTACGATGTAGCCAAAGCCTTCTAACTTTCATACACTTTCCTGATGAAGAGTCTACAAAAGTCACTCACTTTCAGGTTTAACTTGATAATAACACTTTGTCCACTCAGAGACATGTCCACTTAACATAGGACTGAGATTTTTGTCACTGCGATGATGTTTCAATGGTAGAATTCACTCTCTTCTCTCAGTGCTGATATGGAGGTATATTTAGTTTAAGACTGGGTTGGAGCAGAAGTGGAATTCCCCATCATTTCCCGAAATGACACATCTATGGAAAGCACCTTCTTGGTCAGCAGATAAAGTCAGCTGTACTTGACCAAGAGCCATCCGCAAAGACCCGAAAAACTTTCTTTGAGGCTCCTCTCAGAGAAAGGTTCTAATGTTTGCTTCTCAAGATTCCAACCTTCATAAACATCATTTTGCCCTCTTTGCTCTCTTCTTGGGCATGTTTATTGTCAAGGGCTACTCATTCTTAAATGTGTGCAAAATTATTTGAAGATTTCACACCAGAAAAATATCCATGAGTGCTTGTCCCGGGATTTGCTTGTCCTGGCCTAACTGAGTCTCTACTCAAATCCAGTAGCCATCAATAAGTCTTTTCTTTTAGGTCATCAAGAAGTTGGGTAAACTGAGGGTCATTCACACACACACACACACACACATACACACACACACACACACACACACACATCCTACAGCTAATTATTCTTTGACTTTTAGCACCTTTAACGCTAAAGTCTCAGGTGTCCAAAACAATTGAGAAAAAAATAATACGGCCATGTCTCCAACTGCAAAACACATTCTCCTGTTCTAACGCTTTTATTATCCTCTGCCCTTTCCTCAGACCCTATGTTTCCACACCTTCTACCTAACAACTGTCACAGCCCAGTCAGCTTTCAGAGAGATTACAAGCCTAAGGGGGTATAGCCTATATAAGCTTCTTGTCACATCAGGCTAGAAATTAAAAACTATGTTTAAAAAAGAATAAAGAATAAAATTACTCTTCTCTCCAGTCATTAATTTAAAAAATATATTTATACAGCTTGAAAGTACGGGATTAACGCTTAACAATGATATTTGGATGAATGGAACTATAATAATTGATAGCACTGTGGGAAAGGACACATTTTTTCTCATCACGTGGGAAAAACAGTTGCCCATTATTTCTCTCTGGGATCCCACTGGAACACCAATGGGAAATTTCATAGTGGACCAGGCCTCCAGAATGGCTTCTCTCAGTATTCCAGGAAATGCAAAGGTAAGCAATGAGCTTTTTGATTCCCACACCAATCTGTTTCATAGCTTAAAATACATTGTTTAATATCATAAACATGAGTACCAATACTTGTGTCATCTTCAAAATTAAGATAAAATATAATGTACTTTCTAGGCTGGTATGGTCCTGAAAATTGTGGTGGTAGGAAAAGGAGGAAAGAACTTATACATTAGGAGGAAGGAAGACAAGGAGAAGATGTGTGTAGACTAAGAATGACCTTGAGGAGGCAATGCAGGGAGTCTGTGAAACTTGGTGTGTGGATAGTCACTCCTTATTGGTATTACCAGGCCATAGAATCTGTGAAGTGTGAGATCAAAAAATAAGGCCAGAACCAAGACAAACTTTCTAACACTTACTTTTCCCAGCTAAGATTTCACAAAGTTTGGACACCATGTATGACAATAGTCAGGATGCCCTGTCCAAATCTCAACTTCCACACACCAAGTTTCACAGGCTCCCTGCATTGCCTCCTCAAGGTTATTCTTAGTCTACCCACATCTTCTCCTTGTCTTCCTTCCTCCGAATGTTTAAGTTCTTTCCTCCTTTTCCTACCACCTCAGTTTTCAGGACCATACCAGCCTAGAAAGTACATTATAAAAAACCTCAAAAAAATCCCAAAGCCCAGTTTATTCTGCAATGCATTTTCTAAGATTTATTTTAGAGTTGAATAACAGAACTGCAGAAAATAGTTTGGTCTTGGATACTTACTATATTTCCATTGAATTTTTAGGTGGGTGTTTGGACTTACAGTCTTCAAGCCAAAACAAACCCCGAAACATTAACTATAACAGTTAATTCTCAAGCAGCAAATTCTTCTGTGCCTCCAATCACAGTGAATGCTAAAATGAATAAAGATGCAAACAGCTTCCCCAGCCCAATGATTGTTTATGCAGAAATTCAACAAGGGAATATACCCATTCTTGGAGCCACTGTGACTGCGTTCATTGAATCAAATGATGGAAAAACAGAAGTTTTACAACTTTTGGATAATGGCTCAGGTAACTTACAGGGTTTTTTTAAAGAATAAGCTTATATTTTCAGAACTCAGGATATGCTATAGGTCCAGTGTCAGTGCGGGGGAGTGAAAGACACCAAGAGAAATGATGCAGATTATGGATGAACAGCAGGACCAGCAGGAAATTCTATCTAGGTAAAACCCACAAAGTGATTAGCAAATGTCTTATACATAGTAACACTCCATAAGCATTATTTACCAGCATTATTGTTTGTCATCTAGACTATCAATGTCTATCACCGAATAGAAAGGTCTCATTCAAGAAACAGGACAGCATCGAGAATTCTGAACAAGTGCTTCTTAGGGGCACATCATCAGGAGAGTCTGGCCAGAGGGAGTGAAGCTCAGCAGCCGTAAGTGGTTAAGTGGTAGGACCTGGGGCCCCAGTAAAGAAGGAAGGACAGGCAAGAGTAATTCCCAAACTGCAACTGTAACCCTGGAAACTGAGGCCCAAGGGCAGGGAGAACTGTCACAAGAGAGGAGGGGACATCACAAAGGCATGAGATACCAGGTCTGACTGGCAGGAAACAAAGCACAGCGCTGGCCACTGTGTCTCCATGGCCTCTGAGGGTGAGTGGTGCTTAGAGGCCTTTTCCAGAGGCTCTGGGTTATTCTGGGCACTGAACCTTCTTTTGAGAGGTCAGTGAGCAAGGGAAAAACCAGTTTGATAGACATCTAAATTATCACAGAATTTCTATCAGTAGCATATGCAATGTAATGAATTCAGTCAATTTATAATCCTATCATCAGCAAGAGTTGGCCCTATGGAAAACTTAGAAGGTAAAATTATTTTTTGGTTCACCTCAATGACTTTGCCTGATACAACAGTATTTTCCTCAACTCTCCTCTAATTCTTCCTCTTCCCCTCCCCCTTCCATGCTGCATTAAAACTTACAGGCATCTTGTGATTTCTCAAGGTTTTACCAGGTGGTCACTTAGCTAATTTGGAATGCCTCTACCTAAGAATATATTGGTTGTTGTCAATGACTTGAAGCAGGGGTTTTAAACTTCAGCTAACAAAGTAACCACCTGGGGGGGCTTGTTACAACACAGGATGCTGGGCCCTTCCCTAGGAAGTCTAAGAAATTTGCATTTCTAATATAATCCAGAGAGATGCAGATGCTGTGGGTCCAAGGACCTCTTTTTAAGAACCTATGTCTTAGAATGTTAAATGCCCTGAGGAATGTATTTGCAATTTAATGAATAAATTCAGTACTTGTAATATCAAGAAATGTACTTATGATACAGTACTCCTGAACTCCCCCAACAGTTTATTCTAATAATAGATGGGTCTTTCCACTGTCATACCAGGAAGTTAATGGATCCTAGAGCAAGAGGTGAGAATTTACAAAAAGGAGCAGTAGAAGATTATGTCAAAATAAGTAACTTGTAGGTGATTACAGTCAGAATTAAATCTCACGTTAATGTGCTATTTCTTTAGTGGAGATCCTTCTGATTTGAACAGAGATGACATAACTGTGTTTAGATGAAGTAAGAGCTGCAAACCAACCACTTGGCTGAGAAATCATAAGAGTACTATAATAATCTGCATATAGATTGATAAAGTGAAGGTATTTATCATACACATATAGGTATCAGTGTGTATATTTGTGTAACATGTATATTACAAAATAATATATAATATTATACATGTATTATCTGTAAGTCTATAGATCATAACTCAAGGATATCAATTTAACAATATATGGTTGATAGAGCATATTCCCCAAGGGGTCAGTCACAAAATGGGGAGCCCAATCTAGGGAATATGCTTACAAAGGCCATGTGCTTGATTCTAAAAATGAATACATGTCTCTTTTTCTTTACAATAATAATTTATTCCTTAATTTCTATAACAAGGTGCTGATACTTTCAAGAATGATGGGGTCTACTCCAGATACTTTACAGCTTATTCAGGAAATGGCAGATATAGTTTAAAAGTACGGGCTGACCGAAGAGCAAACACCACCACACGAAACTCAAGGCATCCACTGAACAGAGCTCTATATATACCAGGCTGGGTAGTGGATGGTGAGTACCTCATGATATCTGAAACCCAGTGCTGGCTGTGATAACCATGACTTGATATGATTACGGCTTCAAACATTTTACAACTCAAAATACAGCTTTTCCCACTTCCAGAATGAAGTTCTCAGTCATCCTGGGGTTTGCCTTCACGCTAACCTATGCTGTGGTGCAACGTCTGTCGTCTAGTGAGCATTCAATAAACGTCACCATCATGTTAATTTGGAGCTTCTTACCTATAGCAATAACAATATGCCACATTTCCAAATAAGGGTAAAGGAAACAGGCTAATTTGTTATGTGCCTAAGCATAAGCCAGTAGCAGAATTTATCCTTCAGATTACATAAAAGATACATAAATGGATAAACATTTATTTTGAATATTTTTACTAAGTCAAAAGAAAAATATATTGAGCAAAGTGGTGATAAGAATTAAGAATGCAATTCCTGTTAATTTTCCCTTGTCTTTTCTCTTATCTCATGACTTTCAGGGGTTTTCCATTGACAATTGGAATATAATCTGAAATATTATTCCTTAGCACTTGCAACAGGAAGGAAGGGAAGAACCTGGTACAAGTGGTTAGAAGGGAACTGGTAGTAAT
>VMDR010011075.1:0-29297 GCA_007922815.1 Macrotus californicus | reverse complement strand
AAGCTCGGAGATGTAGGAAGGCATGAAGGTCAATAGAAATAATAATTCAATAGTTCAATAGAAATAAATATCAACTGTATAAAATAATTTGTCTTGTGGAGTTTAAAATACATAGGGAATAAAATATATGATCAAACTAAAACTTAAGACTGGAGAGATTAATGAAGTTAAATTATTCTCAAATCCTTAAATTGTATAGGAAGTAATACAAAACTAATTTGCATTAGCCATTAATAATCAAGGGTATATGTTTTAAACTCTGGATAATTCTTAAAAGGACAATGAAGGGATATATAATAAGCCACGAGAAGTGGGAAATAGAATAATAAAAATACTCAGATAATTCAAAAGAAGGTAGAAAATGGGAGAAAAAAGATCCAAATAAAAAATAGTAGTTTTGCCCTGGCTGATGTGACTCAGTGGATTAATCACTGGCCTGCGAACTGAGAGGTGCCAGTTCGATTCCCAGTCTGGGCACATGCCTGGGTTGTGAGCCAGGTCCCCAGTAGGGGGCATGTGAGAGGCAACTGACTGGTGTTTCTCTCTCACATCGATGTTCTTCCTCCTCTCTTTCTCCCTCACTTCTCCTCTCTCTGAAAATAAGTAAAATCTTTTTTTAAAGAAAGAAATTTTAACATATCTCTCCTAGTAATTATTATAGCCAGCAGACAAAAATCAGTGAGGACAGCACAGTGTGAACAAAGTTAATTAACAGATTCGACCTAATTTTAAAGTAGTGCACTCAGCAAATGTAGACTACACATTCCTTTCAAGACCACATAGAATATTTGACAGTATTGCCCATATTCTGAGTCAGTAGGCAGCTCAGCAAATTTTAAAAGACTGAAATTATACAGAGAATACTTTCAGATCACAGTGACATTAGACTAGAATTCAGTAACAAAAAAGATAATGAAAAATTCCCATATGTTTAGAAATGATCAATCATGGGCCAATGAAGAAATGGCAATGAAAATTAGATGATATTTAGAAATTATGACAATGAGCATATGCCACACCAAATATGGAATGCAGCTAAAGCCATGTTTCAAGGGACATGTATAGCCTCAATTACATACATTAGAAAGGAGAGGCTTATAATAAATAACCTGAACATTCATTTCAAGAAATTAAAAAAGAACAATAATTAAATTTAAAAAACAGATATGAGGAAGGAAGTAAAAATAAGAGAAGTAATGAAATAGAAAACGGATAGCTCATGGAGAGACTCAGTAGAGGTAAAGGACTAATAAAATTGATAAATCTCGGTGAAACTAATCAAAGGAAAAAGCACAAATGACCAATATCAGGAAAGAAATCAGGAACATCACTACACTTAAAAGATAATAAAGGGAAAAAGAGATAATAAAGGAAGGAAAATGATGAATAACCCTAAGGCAATATTATAAAACTTCCTTTCCCTCCCTCCCTCCCTCCCTCCCTCCCTCCCTTCCTTTTCTTCCTTCCTTTCTTTCTTTCTTTCTTTTTTTTCTTTCTTTCTCTCTCTCTCTCTTTCTCTCTCTATTTCTTTATCTCATCTATTTATTTTTGAAATGGAATTTTGAAAGAAGTGAATGAATTTTCTAAAAATCCCATTATCAACACTGACCTGAGAAAAACAACAGCCTTAGTAGCCCTATGCCTACTCATATGAACATGTAATTAAAACCATACCACAAGGATAACTTCCGACCTAGACGACTTTTTTGCTTAATTCATTGAGTATTTAAGGAAGAAATAACATGTATTTTTCACAAACTGTTTCAGGTAATGGAAAAAGAAGCAACACTTCCAACTTGTCTCAGGAGGTCAGCAGAACTTTGATGCTGAAATCTGACACTGTAGAACAGGCAGATTAGCGGCAGCACGTGGCCCCGGGAGCCACAGCTGTGGATGCCTAGGCCCCACTTGGTTCAGGGGGAAAAGGGCAGAACTGGGAAAGGGTAGATGGGGTAGCTCTGAGAACAGAAGCCCATAGGGCTTTTCCTTATTCTCTGCACACATAAACCCCCCTGCCCCAAGATGTTCCTCTAACCCTAGGTGCCTAAAAACACAATTGAAATGAAATTTTTATCAAGTGAGGTCTAGAGTTAGTTAAAGAAATAAAGTAAATGGCATGTCCCTTGCACTCAGCTTGCCCCAAATGTGGGGCAAATGTATGCCCATTACATGTAAAATCAGCTCAAGGTCCTGAGGGAACCCCTATTTGGGGGAGAATAGTCTCACTTCTGGATTGGGGATCAGGCAATCAGGTGTTGGTACAATGAATCATATAGAAGGGGACTGGGCAGGGCTGGGGGATCCTCTAGATATCACCTGTTACCTTCCCTTGCCCACATCTTCCACTAGGATGAGATCACGTCCCCTTCAAAGGGCTTGGGACAGTGGAATCCACTTTTGGCAGTGTGACATGGCCTGTGGCTCTTGTCTGCATTTACACAGTTACTCAGATGGACCGAGAACCCCACACGGTGCTGTCCGTGCCCAGAACAGTTTTAGTCAGAAGTACTCAGCAGGGTGGTCCTGAAGCACTGAGAACTTACCAAACTCTTTATAGTCTGGAATGAAGTAATTTGTCCTAGAACCGGCATGAGGAACTCGTTTTGTTCACCCACTTTATCGAAGATGAAGTTGTGGTGGAGGGAGAAATTCTGAGCCTAATACAAGTTCCCAGGCCATTTGTTTCTGGAAAGTCTTAAGAGCAGAGTTCCTCTTCTTGATTGATTTTCTAGACTTCACTAGAAATACCAATGTGGTGTCTGAAAAGGATGGGCATTGGGGTTCAACAGATTCAGGCTCAAATTCGGGCTTTGCTGCCAATCAGGTGGATGACCTTGGCCACAGTTCTGAAAACCTCAGTTTTGTCCTCTTCATAATAGTAATAACTTATCTCATAAAGTTAGGAACAAATATAGGGAAATCTATTTACTTAGTCATATGTTACTTATCAAGCAAGTATTACTGGGTATCTACTCTGTAACTGGGTGGGAAAGGTGGGCAGTGTCCCTGTTACCATAGAGCTGACAGTTGATTGAAGGGGCAGGGAAACAGGAACTAGCTAAACAAAACTAAGATAAAGAATGGTAGCGAGGCCACTTTGATAAGGGTGACCGGAGGAGAGTTCTCTAGTTATAAAGGGCCAGCCAAAGGGCACAGCGCATGTGAAGGCCCTGAGGTGGGAACCCGTATGCGTGTCTGAGGAACAGAAGGAAGGACCATTGGGGCTGGAGGCTGATGAGCTGTGGAGTGACAAGAAGATGAGATGGCAAGGCCCCATCGCTCCGGGTCTCACAGGCAAAGGATGTTTGGATGTTATGATAGGTGTACCAGATCCAAGGGGAAACTGCTGGCGAATTTTAAACAAAGAAGTCACCGAGTCTGGTGTGTTTATTTACTCTACTAAATTTATTTCTAATTATAGTTGACATACAATATTATATTAGTTTCAGATGTACAACATAATGACCGAACATTTATACACCTGGTGAAGTGATCGCCATTACAAATGTAGTAGCCATCAGTCACTGTCCATTGTTATTACAATATTATTGACTATATTCCCCATGCTGTGCTTTACATGTATGAGACTTATTTTATAACCGGAAGTTTGTACTTCTTAATCCTCTTCCTGTTTTCTGCCCATCCCTCCGGTAATCAGTTTGTTCTCTGTATCCATGTTTTGTTCGTTTCTGATTTATTTTTGAATATTTTTAAATTTATTGACTTGAGAGAGAGAGACATCAATTTGTTGTTCCACTTATTTATGCATTCATTGGTTGATTCTTGTATGTGCATTGACCGGGGATTGAACCCACAACCTTGATATATCGGGATGACTCTAACCAACTGAGCTACCCAGCCAGGACCGTGATTTTTTATTTTTAATTAAAATTTTTTTTTAGTCCTCTCTCGAGGGTATGCTTAGTAAGAGGAAGGGGAGAGAGAGAGAAACGATGATGCAGGAGAAACATCGATCAGTTGCCTCCCCTGTATACCCCCAGCAGGGATCAAACCTGCAACCTATGTATGTGCCGTGACAGGGCATCTAACCCACAGCCTTTTGGTGCATGGGACGACGCTCCAACCAACTGAGCCACCTGGGCAGGTGATTTATTTTTTAAAAAGAACATTCTGGCTGCTCTGTGGAGAACGGAAGCAGAGCGACAGTTAAGAGGTATGACAGTGTGTGGGAGAGAAGGGGCTTCGACTAGAGTGGTGAAGTGGAATGGTGAGAATAGGAAGATTCAGGATGCATTTTGGAAGTAACACTGATGGATTAAAAGTCGAGGACGAGGGGGAAAGGGGCATTGGAGGATAATTTGAGGATTTCGGAAGGTAGAGTAGTTTCTTGAGATTGGAAAGGGAGATGGCATTCAGAAGTTGTGTTTTGGATAGCCTCGTTGAGATGCTGTTGGGATGTCAGGAAGGCAGCTGGGTTATTTACATCTAGAGCTGGGGTGGGGGAGAGTCATTGGCTCCTAGTGTCTGCAGGTGTAAGATTGGCAAAGATCACCCAAAGAGAGGGGGCAGGGAAGAGAAAAGGGTTCAAGACAGAGCCCTGAGGCATTAAAATGTGGAGGTTGAACCAAAGAAAGAAGAGCTAGCAAAAAAAAAAATCTCTGAAAAGGAGCTTTCACTGAAGTTAAAGGAGAATTGAGCTTGTATCCCCCAAAAGTCGAGAAGGATCACATGGACCAGACATCGCTGGGCACCCAGTAGACGCTGCGTGAGTTAGTTTTCCCTTAGTATAAATAGTATCTTTCATTTACCTTAGGTCTTTCGGGGGGTATAATCTTGCTTTTCTTCCCAGCATAAATTCAATTTGCAGTGACATTTTTTACCTCTTTCATCATGTCTTTGAAAGCTGAAACACAGGGCCCTGAAGAGCCACGGCTCGGTCCTCACTTGGAGGTATATCCTTAGCAGCCTGCAAATGCGCCAAGTGAAGATTTCTCTTTTTCTGCCTCAAGTTCACATGATTTAATTTGTCTGAGTAACCTGCCATCGTAGGTTTCCTGAGAGTCCTGACATCGAACAGAGTAATTAATGCTTTAGGCTTTTAGGAAGTGTTTCAGGTTTTTATTAATCACTGTAGTGATTGCACATATGAATTATGAAGGAGTTATTTTGGTAGTTGGATTTCCTCCCCAGAAAAATTTCCATATTTGTTCATTATGAACTGATTGCCTGGAGAAGAAGAGTAAAAATGGAGAATGTTCCCTGGGTCCTATGCAGACATTTCAAATTATCCAGAGTGAGGGTTAGTTCATAGTAAACAGAAGTGTGAGTTGTTGGAAGTTGGTAGTTAAGTGCTTTCTCTCTCCCTCACTGTAAATGCGAGATTCTTTGTGACTGCCCCGAATATGTGGGTTTTTGTGAGCTGTTTAAAGGGGCGCGAACATCAGGAGCCACGGGCAGGTCTTGTCTGGCTTGTCTATGAGTCCTGTCACCAGAGGAATCACCTCGAGGACCTTCATGGCTGGTGCGCTGGTCTTTTGGGCATTTTCCAGGAGACCGAAGTACCTAAGTAAGTGGAAAGAAATAATTCCTTCTAATTATATTTAGGGAAAACATTGGGGATTTTCCAAATTACGTGATTTTATTTGAGATCAGCGTATGAAGAAGGAATGTGATGGGTGATGTCTAGTCGTAAGGGTTCGATCTCAGGTGTAAAAAACAAAACAAAACCTGTCCTGCCCCCTCCCCCCAACCCCGTCCTACCGCCCCCCCCCCCCAAGGCATCCACCCATCCCAGACAGGGCAGGTTCTCTGCATAAATACTACTGTGCCTGCAGGTGGGTCCTGCTGGCTGGTTTCCTTGGTGTGGGGGAAAATGCAGGTTTCCCCTGTATCTCCAGGAAATCTTACTCCCTGCCTTTTACTTTGACAAGAGACTTGCTTTTGGAAACAGGGTTCTTTTCAATGATTAGGGTGATTTTCCATGATTCTCCCGTACTCAGGGAAGATTTTTGAGACTACAAATAAAAGACAAAGTGGTTAACTCAGTGTGTGGATGGCGGCAGCCACTCTGGCAGTAGGCAGTGCCTTGGCTGTTGAGGGAAAATACCTGTTATTGCTCTAACTGCCGTTTTCCCTCCTCCTAAGTGGCCGGTCGGGATGAGGGGTGGGGAAAGGATCTGGGCTGGGCAGGAGGAAGTCCATTTGCAAGGTCGATAGCGGAAGTATTCAGGCAGGGCAGCAGTCCCGGGATCTGCATCCTGCAGAGATAAGGGGAGGATTTGATACCCAGCAGACACACCACCCTGCTCCTTGCTAAGGGAGCTTGCTGTGACAGACTGAGCACTTCTAATCTGATGGTATTTTCATCTTAATTTACTTGCGACCTGCTTTTTTCTCCTTCTGTAGGTAACAGCATTTCTGACAAAGGTGATAAATTTGCTGAAGCTTAACATTAAGATTCTTTCCTCATATGAGTGTTATATAATTATATATACATTTGGGCTCAAAGGTCCCAGTCTAACAAACCCCCTTCACAGGAGTACCATTTGCGAGCCCATTCTCTCATTAATTTTATTTGACATTTTCTGTCAACATTACATTCCTAGCCTAAAGGGAGAAATCGCATGTGTGCGCAGGGGTGTATTTTAAAGTGGAGTATTTAGTTTGGCAGTGAAAAGCAGCCGACTAAGTCTGCTAAAGCAAAATTTTCTAGATTCGTTAATATAAAGTGGTCTAAAAGCACGAAATCTAACTTGTTCTACAAAGTGCTAAATGCTGGCGCACATGGCCGTTTGGGTATTTGTTACAGTTTTTTCCTGCGGGGGACCCTGGAGTTGACTTTAAAATGGTGTCTGGCAAATTAACTTGGGGGCCCGTCAGAGGCGAAAGAAACGGTCCGAGAGTAAGTCTCTCCGGTGTCAGGAGTGGAAGCTGCTAACGTGAGACCAGGTGCAAAAATCAGCCCCGATTCCTCTCCCACTCACACAGGGACTTCAGAGCCGGGGATTTACCAGCAGAACACGCAGCGTCCGGCCCCTGGTTCTGAAGGAAGTTTTCACAAACACCCCCGTGGAAGTGGGAGGGCAGCTGGCAGCCCCGTCTGAGCATCATGAGCTGCACTGTTTCTCTGACCAGCTAGCTGATCACGGGCCGCGACGTTGCTTGGTGCCTCCAAAAGGAGACTGAACCGCGATCGGTGGTCATCAGCCCTAAGCAAGGAATAATTGCTGGTTAACATTGATACCCTCTGTATTAGGGGTCTCTGTTGAAGTCTGAATCAGTGAGTGCCACCGGAGAGAAAAGGAGCTACCCCTAAGCAGCATCCAAGGGCCTGATGGGGGGCAGTTCCCTTGGGTTCCGGAATGCTGACTTTCCCATTCTTTGTGGTTTGTGTGTTCTCGAGCTGTGCGTTGTGCTTGGCTGTAAGAGTGAATGGCAGGCTGGGGTTTTGTTTTGCAGAGAGCTCACCAGCGTTGGAGAATCTCGACCAGCCTTGGGCATCAGTAGGGCGCAGGCAGTGTATGAAGCCCCTCCCTGCTTCTTCCTTCCAGCACTCATCTGTATCCGGCCATGGCCTCCCCACCCCGCCAGGGTTTACTGACCCGCAGCAAACATTCCAGTCCCCTCCATGCTGCCTTCATCGAGACCCTGCAGGGTCCGGTGGTTGGTGCCCTGCAGACCTGTGAGCCTGTCCGGATGGCAGGGCACCTCAAGGTCCTCACTAGAGAGATTTTACCTGTGACCTTCTGGAATCAGTATCTCCTGGGGGTCCCCTGTGGTGGGCTGGCCACTGAATACCTCCGAAAGTTAGGAGTTTTGTCAGGGAAGAGGAGGAAGAGCACGGCTGCAGTTTGCAAAGGAGAAACTGAGTCTGGATCGGCCTCAGCGGCTTCGACAGCTTTGTTCTCAGCACCTCAGCTTGGCTTCGAGGGTATTGTGCTTTTCTTACCTTACCTTGTCTGCGTAAGGTCTGGCTAGTCTTGGTGGGTGTGTTTGTGTGCAGGGTAAGCTCTGGTGGTGGCGGTGGTCTCTGTGTGTATGTGTGTGGGGGGTGCTTGGTTACGAAGTTCTGGCATACCCTTTCAGCCCTCTTACCAGCACCTCATGCAGAACTAAGAAATTCAGCATTTTCTGGCAGTCAGGGCCATTCTGGATCTCATAGGGAGGGGATTTTGAGAGCTGGAAAGGCCCTGGAGGTCTGGGCCGCTTTTGCACGTAGAGATAAACCCAGAGAGGTTCTAAGTGCCAGGCTTCTTGACAGTTGCCCAGTTTTCTTTTCTCCTTCCAGCTACTACCTATGGGGTGGTCAGAGGAGCTTCCCACGGGGACACCGGTGCGGTGGGGTAGACGGTGGAAGGAATGCCTTTGCTGAGGGCTGATAAGAGTCGTGTTCCAGCACCCTGGAATGGCAGGGTCTTCAAGACTGTGGAGCACACCCTGAGGCCACAGGCTCAGGCTGGCGGAGCTCCCTCCAACCTTTAGTTAGCTCAGTTATCCCCTCCGCATTTTCTGGGTGGAAGATGATTACAGGAAGCTGCTGGTGTTCTCTCTCATCTCTCCTGGCCAGCCACCAGACACCTATTCCAGGCCTTTCGCAGCCCCAAAGAAGGCCTGAAACTGTATTAGGGGAGTGTTTACCATGGAACAAATCTGTCCTTGTTGAGGCCATGCCTCCCTTTTAAACAGAATTAAATGAACTACCATTCCCTTAGAAACACCCATTTTTCTGGAATTTTTGCTGTTGCCTCCAGCTGCCCATGAGGGTCTTAGTCCATTCAGGCTGCTGTAACAGCACACAGACTGGGTGGCCTGTGAACAGCGGAAGTGTCCTTCTCATGATGTGGAGAGGAAGTCTGAGATCAAGGAGCTGGCATGGGGGGGTGAGGGCCCTCTTCCAGGTCGCAAACTGAAGAATTCATTGAATTCTCCATGGTAGCAAGGGCTAAAAGGCTCTCTGGGGTCTCCTTAAAAGGGTACTAATCCCCATTCATGGGGCCTCCACCCTCGTGACCTAATCACCTCTCCAGGCCCCACCTCCTAACACCATCACATTGGGGTTCCAATGTGTGAATTCTGAAGGGGACACAAGCATTCAGAACAGAGTAAAGGTGACATTCTTCCACCAGGAGATGGTGAGAATCTGCTCTGGGGGGGGCGCTGGAAGGATTGGGTGGGGGCCGCAGGGAGAGGCCCCTGATCAACAACAGTGGAAGACAGTGATCATGGAGACCATTCCCTCTGCCTCCTGTCCTGTGAGGAAGGACTCTTCTGTCACTGAAGATCTCTCTTGACACAAATGCCCCCTCTTCCCTTGGCCTTCACACCTGGCTGGAGAGCTGGGTCTGACAGGGTCCCTAGTTCTTGTCCCCAGTGCCTGTATACATGGCATCCAGCTCATTGCTTGGCCCAGGAAGGGAGTGTGGGGGTGTTCGGACGGTGTGAAGGGGAGCTGTGGAGCAGCTTGCCACTCCAGTGCAATTTAGAAGTTGCCACTGGACCAGCTCTGTGGCTGGAGGGCCCAGCCCCTTCCTTTCTTTCAGTGTTTTATGATTTTATTCATTTATTTTTAGAGAGAGTGCCGAGAAAGAGAGCATGGGCATGAGGGAGAAGCATCGATGAGTTGCTTCTTGTACATACCTTGACCGAGGAGCGAACTTGCCACCCAGGCATGTGCCCTGACCAGGGATGAACTGGTGACCTTTTCTTTGTGGGACAATGCCAGAGTGGCCCAGTCCCTTCTTTAATGAAATATTTGGAAAGCAACAAGTACAGCTGGTTTTCTCTAAGTGCAGCTTTATTGGCATCTGGCTTCTGGTAATATATTTTTAATATACTATGTATCCTGTATCTGAGTAAATCAGTAGGTGTGTTTTGAAATTAAATATTTGCTGAGGGCTAGGTTCTCCTCGTGTTCAATTATTGATAACAGATTTCACAGACACTGTGTGAGACTTGATGATATATGATTTTCAAGTGACCTGCCATTTATTAGACTTTATCTGCCCATGAAATCCACTTCCAATTCAGACCATATCTACTGTGGGGATTGCTTGCCAGAAATCTATTCCCAGGTTTCTCCTTATTTCAGTGAAATATCTCTGTCTCAGCACCTTTCCCAAGGTGGCTGATCTAATCGGGGCCCAATCACTTATCACTTCTCATTTCCTTTGGCAGGTCTGTCAAACTGGGAAGTATACACTTGGAAGAAACAGGGACCCACCCCCTTTGCCCTTTCCCTGTATTGCCAAGGTAGAAAGAGAACTCCCCAAACCAGAGCTCGGCTCCAGGGTCCAGAAACAGAAACAGGACCACCTTTGTGATCAGAGATACAGAAGTGGCCGCCTCCCTTGCCCTTATGTCAGAAGCTCTGCGGCACCTTTTCTGGGTGAACAGGGCTCAATGACCCTGAGCAATTAGAACTCATTTGCATGGCGTGGAAGGCCACTGGGCCCTTGAGCCTCCTTCAGCTCCTTCTACCCGCGCACCCCACCCCTTGCCCCCCGACTCCTCTCTAGACAGGTACATGCTTCTGGCTGCTGCGAGGGCCAGCTGGCAGGACGACTCTAACTTGTCATCACAGAAATAAAATTTGTCACCTCTGTGTTCTCAACCTCTGTTCTTTCATGTTTAACCAGCACTCTGAATCTCTAAACATGTCAGGGTTTCTATTTTTGTTTCCTAATTAATTCAGGAAAGGAGCAGAAGATATTGCTAATGAAAGAGGAGAGAAAGGGACAGGTAGGGCTGAGGATGGCTTTTATTTTTCAGTTAGATAAGCTAATTGAAGGAATACATGCCCACAATTTGAGAAATTACTTGGGGCCTGCCAATACCTTGGCGATTCTTGGCCTGCCCTGGAACTGGAAGAGGATTTATGAACATGTCTAAGTTGATCAACTATGAAGACCAGCCTTTCCTCTTACACCAATGGACAATGATACCTCATTTTTGCCAGGCACAGGGGAGGATACAAATTTCCACATATATTAATTTTTTAATTATTTGAAATGTACTTTTTTTAGCACCACTTCTGAAATTATATTCTATGAGTGCACTAAACCTAATGTAACCTTTGTCTTGATGATTCAAAATCATCTTTGTAAATATCTGGAGCTGTGTACTTTAATGGTTCCGGAATCTCAACCATCTCAAGGGTGTAGCATTTTAATTAACTGAGCATTTCCTCCATGCCATTGTTACCAAAGAGGCTGTCATAATAGAATGAAATAATGGAAATAGTTCTAAATTTGGAGTCAGAACTCTGCTTCTCATTTAAGTTTAATCATTAATTAGCTGTTTGACCTTTAGCTAAGTCTCTTAACCTCTCTGAGAAGTTATGTCTTCGTCTACAAAAGTGGGGACTTGGACCATAATGTTCCCAACGTTATTTAGATTGCTAACATTTTATAACTTTATGAGGAAGGACCATGCTCTTCTGTAATTCCAGTTGTCCTCAGGGCCTTTGATGTTAGGATTATTTATTTCTTTATGATATGGCCCCAGGTTGTTAAGATTTTCTAGATATTGTGTTTGTCGGCTTTGAAGCTTTTCTGTATTTCACAAGTTGCAAACTATAGCCTCTGGGCAAACTCGGACCCACCACCTGTTTTTGTAAATAAAATTTCACTGCAATGCAGCCCATTCATTCCTTTGGTATTGTCTCTGGCTTCTTTTGGGTGACTGGTAGAGTTGAGTGGTCTCTTTAGAGAAGGCATGAGTCATAATGCCTAAAATATTTACTATCTGATCTTTATCTTTCCAGGAAAAGATGGCCAGCCTCTGCTTTATTTTTATTTATTTACTTATTTCACTCTCAGTCTGTCACTTTTCCAGGAATCCGGTTTAATTGACCACATCTACCTGGCTGGAGGCTGAGAAACCAGACGACACAGCTCATTAGAATGAACTTCAAACGGAGGGTCAGCAGGCTCTGAGCAAAGGTTCAGGTGGACAGTCTTTGAGGACAGCCCTGAGAGCATGGGCTTTGTAGCTATTTAGAGGTCCTTCCTTCTCATTCAAGTTTCTGGATCATTCTGGGTAGTTATTCTGTGTAGTTGAAGCCTTGCCGCAATTTGAAATTTCTAGAAACAGCTGCTTTTATTTTGCTGACAGTGGTTACGGATTGGCCATAAAGTCCACTTCCTATGTATGCACGCCACTTCATACGTGTGGTGTTGCTATCATGGTTAGTAGGCTCAGTGCAAAGGTAGCACACTGAACTTTCGATCAAAAGGCCTGGGTTTAGATCCTGCTCAGCGGCCCTATGTTTGTTTGACCTGAGGCCATCCCTTCCCTTCCTCAAACGTGTTTCTTCATCTGTAAAATGGGAAGGATACTAAATTCATCATAGGGTGAGCTGCAAGGGATGTTATGTTTCAGCTCTACCCTTCCACTGCCCTTCCCGCCACTGGAGCAGTTATGAAACTGATATGCCAAATTATAGAAAATGAAGTGGGCCACAAACAATGGCGGGCAAGCTCACGGTGCCTTCAGATGTAGCACGTAACTCCATGATTTCCTGTCTTCTCTGCAGCCGGGTGAGTAAGTCTTGCCAGAGGCTTGCATTGGCTGAGCTCATGATAAAATCAAACTTAGGTTCTGTTATGCCCTGTTCCTATGTAGCGTTCCCTGGGTGGTAAGGGGCAGGAGTTGGGTGGTGAGGGCCAAGATACAGACATTCATGGGACCATAGTCTCATTAGCATCAACCCTAATCTTCAAGCTGAGTTGTATAAAACTGCATTACATATTGGAAATTTGGCTTCCTGTAAGCTACAGGCGATGGCACTGTTTCGTGGGCATGGGTCTGAGACGAGGCACACATACATGCTATGTAGGTGACCTCCTCTTTCTCTGGTCTTTAAGTTTCTTAAAGGCAGGAACTATTTGTTGTTTTTTTTTTTTAATTTTAGTTCCAAATCTCCATTGACTAGAATGATGTTTGGCTCCCACAAATATATGTTGAATTGATTTGTCATGATCAAGGTTTTCTGGCGGCATGAAGGTGTCTCAGGGGTTTTTATGTTAACTGTGTCTAGGTAGACTTCTGTAGTCACCACATATTTTAAATTCATGCAGCGCACAGTGCTCAGTATAAAAGCATAGCCATTTCATGCAGGAAGTGCCCTTCCTTTAGGAGACAGAAATGCAAGGCGGGCCACGGCTGTAGCTACAGCAGAGCTGGCTGACATCTTAGTGGGAAGTCTTGTCTTAGCCTGTTGCTCTCTCAGGACCACCATCTCCGTCGTCTCTGTGACTCCGAGGCCAGCATCTGCTTCTAGCTCTGTCCCTTTTGCCCCGCTGCTGTCAATGGGTCACATGGGTCACCGACAAAAAAGCTAACACACAACTCAACTTGAGGATCACCTAAGGCAGGGCCAAACTATACCATGGTGACTATAGTTAATAAAACTGTATTGCATGCTGGAAAGTTGCTAAGAGAGTATATCCTAAAGTTCTCATCACAAGGAAAAAAAACTCTGTGACTGAGTAGGGTGACAGATATTAACCAGACTTACTGTGATGATCATGTAGCAATATATACAAATATCAAATCATTACGTTGTACACATGAAACTAACAATGTTATATGTCATTTATACCTCAAAAAAAGGGCCAAATCATTCATGATCCAAAGCACATGTAAATATACCTAGAAGCTTCTTCCTGTTACATATACTTTCTTGGGAAATGAATGACAAACACTTGATTCATTCATTTAAAAAAATATTAAGTCTCTGATAGTTGTTGGGGTAACAGCAGTGAAAAGGACAGAGGAGGCCCTTGCCAGCAAGGAATTTATAGATAATTAACAAGTAAACCAAGAAATGAAACCATTGAAGATTGTGGTAACAAGCGATGAAGGACATATATGTTAGGGGCCACCTCTGAAGAGATGACATGTACAGAGTGTCTGAAAAATCTAGGAGCTCCTTATGCAGATGGTGGAAAGAACTTCCAGGCTGAGGGCACGGCATGTGCAGAGACCCGGTGGCTGGTGGACGGAACCTGACCTGTTTGTGGGATTGGAGCAGCGTGAACATGTGGGAGAGTGTGGCTTGGATGGAAGCCCAGGGATGGTAAGGGGCAGACTACTCTTGGAGGAAGTTGGGTTTATTCTAGCTGTTGTGGGAAGCCATTGGTCAGTTTCAGCATGAGAACAGCATGGGGAGGTTTGAGCATCACCTTTGCTGTTGTCGAGAGAATGGTCCTGAGGTGAGCCTGACTGCAGCCATGGCGACCAGGGAAGTGATGTCCCTGGTGCAAATCAAGGTGTGAAGAGAACTTTCTGGTTTATTGGAAGGGAGGGACAAGTGTCCAAAGGGTGGCATTTGTTAAGATGGGAGAAATTGAGGGGCTGGTGGGAGGACAGATTTTGGGGGAAAGTCTAAAGTTCTGCATGTTCTGATTTGAAATCAAGTGCGTGGATGGCACAAGGCACCCTTTGGAGCTGGTTCACCTGCCCTGTCCATGCCACTCAGGAATCGTTCCTCGAATGAACAACGAGGCTTGTTCCTACGTGCAAATCTTCCCTAGGTTTATATCATGCGGCACTCACAGGAGGTAACATAATTGCTTGCAGTAGATGCTCAATAAGTAATTGGTGATGACTTGCTTGTTCAAAGAGCTCGACTCCAAAGCAGGAGAAAGGCTGTGGCTAAGGCGAAAGAGGCAAATACCGAGGGCATATTTCGCGTGTGTGGTGTTGATGAGGAAATGGCCGGTTTTCTGGAAAGAGACGTTAGATGATTAAGAGGAAGGAATGAAAGAGAAACTGGTTTTAGCGAACATACCTCGACATCGGGCCCTTGTGCCGCCTTGCTCAATCCCTGTACCTGTAACCTCGGGTTGGCTGTTGGTTGGGGTCAGGGTCACGTACACACCCTTGTCTTCTCTTTCCCTCTCCATTTATCCCCCTTTCTCAGCTCTGCCCTCTTACTCCCTCCTTAGAGGGCAGAAGGCAAGGTGATGGGAAGGAGGAGAGTGAAGCCACAGGCTTCATCCACGTGTCACAGGGGCAGGGGACATTGTCTGAAATGCGTCGTGGCTGCTGCCACACACAAATGCAAACCGGTCCCGAACAATTCGGTCTCCCGAAACCCAGCCCAATGGGCGTCGTTTTCACTCCATGTTCTCGGCGTCCGGGCAGATTGAAGCTGGTGAGAGCGGCACCACTTATTAACTGAAAAGTGCCTTTCTGTGATATGTCCCGCGTCCCAAACTAGTAATTTTTGACAAAGCACCATAATGAGGGCAATGTCTCGTGATTTTAAAAGCTAAAGCGTTTGTTGCATTTTTTTTTTTAAATTCAAGTTATTTCTTCTCTGTAGGAAAGTAAAGAAATCTGCGATAAAAATAATAATTAAATGCTGACAGTGCTAAATTTCTACCCAGCATGAGCTGGCAGCAGTTTCATATCAAAACATTAGGTCATTTGAAGAAGAAAAAAATCTGGTTAAATACCTCTGTAGGCTTTTCTGATCAGCCGTTCTTAAAAGAGTCCGTGACAGTAATGAAAGGGTGTGATTTGACAGCCGCAATTTACTCCTGGAAAAAAGGTAAAATAGAATAGAGCGTCCGTGTGAGGTTTTTACAGGAATTTCTTGTGGGTCTTTACTAGCGGGGTTTGTTTTACTAATCATTAGTTTCGAGCCGTTCCGAAGAGCCCACCAGCGAGGGATTATGTGAAATGAAAAGTACATGGTATCGCTGGGGCGAGGGTTGGGGACCATTTCCATGCCAGCATTTCTTCGCTTTCTCTCCTCCTTTCTTTTTCTCCTCCACGCAGGCGGTTTCGTGTTCCTGGGGTTGAATGACCTTGACGTGAGCAGGTTTGGGAAAGGACGCGTAGGTCGCAGAGATCCTCTTCGCCTCCCGTGTATTAATTTTCTGAGTCTGGCAGCTCCTGGCGCCTCTTTGTATTAGCTCGCCGTGGCACGAGGGCTGCAGGCCAGGTTTGACATGAAGATGGAATGATTATGTGGCATATGGTAAACGCAACGACCGCCACTAATTACGCTTTCTTTTCACTGTCTCCTTGACTTCTGCTGGTCTTCGAAGGTTTCTTGAATTTGGAAGTATTTTCCTTTTTTCAGCCCCATTACACCCTAACCTTCGGTGGATAGGAGAGCAAATGACTTTCTGGGCTATGATGTGAAAGAATCATAGCTTCAAACCTAAGAGAGGCCTTAGGGCCCATCCAGCCCAAATACTTCATTTCAAGGACCAGGACACTGGGTCCAGGGGGGTTCACCTGTGGGGATTTGCAGAATGGAGCCTGGAACTCAAGTCTCCCATGCTTTAGACAAGCCTCTCTGTGGTTTTTCTTTCCTGTCCCATCTCCCAGAGCTGAAATGAAGCAATTATATTAGTGTCCTCGGGCTGCCGTAGCAAAGTACTACCCACTGGGTGGCTTTATTCTCTCCTACATTCTGGAGGATAGAGATCCCAAATCCAGGTGTTGGCAGGGCCATGCAGACGTCTGCTCCACGGGAGCGTCTGCTCTGTGCCTTTCCTTTCTCCTAGCATCTGGAGTTGCCTGCAGTCCTTGGCATTCCTCCGCTGTGGCGGCGTAGCCCCAGTCTCCGCTCTAGCGTCACATGGTGTTCTCTCTGTCCATGTTTCTGTCAGTCTCTCTCTTCTTATGAGGACACCAGCCATACTGGATTGAGGGCCCACCTTACTCCAGTATGACCTCATCTTAACTAATTGCATCTGCAAGATCCTATTTCCAAATAAGGTCACTTCCTGAGGTCCTAGGAGTTAGGGAATCCCTAGGAGTTAGGGATTTTTTTTCCCCCTCAGTAATTTTATAGTTTTCCTTTTTACTTAATTTTTTGGTTACATCTAGAGTGTATTTTTTTTTATCACACTTTACAGTTGATATTATTTTATATGAGTTTCAGGTGTACCAACATGTCTTTTTAGGGGACACAATTCAGCGTGTAACAGGTGAGCTTGGGTCAGGTTTTCCATGACGAGTTCGGGAGACGGTTAACTGCGATGAATCATTATCACCTTCAACTGTACTTTCAGAGCTTGTTCTGTCTTTATGCATTTCCTGTCAAGTGCAGGAACCCGAGTCCTTTCTATTTATTATTAATGATGATGATGTGTAGCTTTCACTTTTAGCAGGGAGGGAGAGCATGTGAGGCAACCGGAGGATTAGCCATAAAGAAAGGGTGAAGTTAGAAACAATTCAGAGACAAGATTTGATTTGTAGACTTTTTCAGAGATTTTCTGAGTAATTTTTTTCACTCCATATTAAAGCCCTTCAATTTGGAGTGTTGTTTCTACTTATTTTTATATTCTATATTTTTTTATAATTTAAAATATACAATAATTTATTCTATAGTATTTATTCTATAATTTACGCAGTAATTATAGTTATTCTTTCTCCCTTTTTTAAGTTCATTGATTTTAGAGAGAGAAAGGAGGAAAGAGAGAGAGAAACATCGATGTGTTTTTCCATGTATTTATGCATTGATTGACTGATTGTTGTATGTGCCCTGACTGGGGATTGAACCCACAACTTTGGCATATTGGGATGATGCTCTAACCAAGTGCACTTCTTTCTCTTTAACTATTATATTTTCACTATTCCTCGCTCTAAATTTACCTTCTGGAAAGCCTGACTATTTTAATTTCTTTGAACCTATCACACCCTGCACATAATCCATAATGGCTCTCCATTTCCTGCCATTGTTATCTCTTAGCAGTGGCCTTATCCAGCCTCCCACAAACCAAACGGATTTACTTCCTGATCTCCAAATATACCTTGTACCTGTCTACCTCCTGACTGTGCTCTGGCTCCTCTTGCCATCTGAAATGGTGTCCCCCTCCCCTTTCTCCCTCTCTGAATATGACCTACCCTCAAGGTCTTGTATCCATCATCCATCCTTCATGGATGCTGCCCCAACAGGAAGTGATCTTCTCCTGAGTAGAATGCCATTGGAATTCCTTGTTAGTACCTCATTTGGACCCCAAAGGATTGCCTTTTCATGATATCTCTTTATAGAAAGTAGTGGATTAGCAGTCACAAGACCTGCCTTCTCCTTGTGGTTCTGCCGTGACAACTGTGTTGTGCCTTGGGGGCACTTCCAATATGGCCTGCCTCACTGTGGTTCTATAAGAGTCAAATGAGGTAGAACATTGAAATTATGTTTTGGAACTTATCTGTGAGAAGTACTATTCAAGTATTTCTTGCTTAATGTACCTCAGAGTACTCACTCGTAAGATGGACCTATTCATAATAATAGTACCTGGTGAGGATTAATTGAGTAAAGCACAGAAGGCGGAGCCTTGTTTATGGTAAGTCGTTTCCATGGTAATTAGCAGTTGTCATCATTATCATCATCCTCCTCATGTCTGTGCAGATAGGGTTGTAGGTCCCTTAGGAAAGAGAGAGTGGGCTCTCCTCCATTAGGGTGCACCCTTATGCTGGCTGCCCAGTAGACACTTGCTGGCTAAGTTGGGAATTCCATTCTTGTTGTTTGTTGTGTGCAGTACTTACGTGTACATTCTCTTTTTTTCCCCTTTTCCTGAGACATTCAAATTCCCACTGATCACTCGTTAGCCTGGAAATTTTCAAATGAATAGAAATCAGCTCTCTGACAGCAGTGTTGATTTTGGCTCTGACCCTAAATTAGTTTGATAGGTAAATCGCTGCGGTGGTACAGATGCCATCATTCAAAGTGGTCCCCATTCATTTTCTTTCGATACCTCCTCATCAGGATGTAACATGGGCATGTTTGAAATGGAACATCCTCTATTTAATTGAGCATAGTTTTGACAGCATCGAGGCTTGTGGAGTGTCCTCGTAGTAACCCTTTGAAGGTATGTGTGAGAGCAGAATTGTCTTACAAAACAGTGGGGCAGAAAATTTCTTTCCGTGTGTGTGTGTGTGTGTGTGTGTGTGTGTGTGTGTGTGTGTGTGTGTGTAGTGGCTGGTTAAGTGATAGTTGGGGAATGGGAAGAAACAGAAAACCTTGCAAATGACTATCTGGAAGTAAAATTTTTATATGTTGCTTAAAAATACATGGCGCAATCTGCTCCCCCACATACAAAAATTTGTAAATTACATGCTTTTAGATATCAGTACAAATTTCAAATTCCCTTGAAACCCCCAACTCCCCCACCTTGGGTAAATAATGATATCCCAAACCCCTGCCTTGGGTGAATCTTACCAATACACTTTCCTCACCAAGACCAAGTCCGCTCATTCCTCATATTTTTTTTTGCATAGATAGAAAGATAGAAATCCCTTTGGGGGCTGATGTGAGTGTATTTCTTTTCTTTCCATATATCAGTCTGATGCTCTGAATGACCCTAATGCCCAAATCTTTTGACAACCGACTCTCTTTTTAGGATACGTGATTTGGGTACTTTTACCAAGAATTGATGGTGTGACAGCAAAATTAGCGATTTATTTAGGAGTAGTTTTTCCTGCAAGGGGGTTGAATGAGAAAATGTTCAAATCCTACTTCATTAGGTATAGGTCGAGGAAGAGAAGGAGATGCCGCTACAGAGGGGGCTCCAGGAGGAGACAAAGGAGCAAAAAAGGGTCTTGTTGTTGTGATGTGATGGTGAGTTAATATAACAGCCACACCTGGACCCCTTTCCACACACACACACACACACACACACACACACACACACACAGGCCCATTCCTCCCTTCCTACTGGATCGCACCCACCTAAGCAGGGCCTTTCTCATAAATCCCACTTCACAGTTACACAGACCACTCTCCTTCAGATATTTTTGGAACACCGTCTCCTCTGCCACCATATTTCCCCGGGGCCTATGAAACTAGGCAGTGCCTTTGAAGGGGTCCCGAAGCCATCAGGGAAGCCACCTCTTGGCAATGCCCACCAGACATGACATCTTCCTTCCCTTCCTCTCCAGAGCCTTTGCGGATCCCCACCTTCTGCTCAAGCCTCAGGGGACTTTCTACACCCTACTCACCTCAGTTGAGGCTGTCCCTCCTGTACTCACTCCGGAGGCTATACTCCATCTGGGCTGATTTCAGCTGGAAGGCACCTGGACTCCCTTACCTGTCATTTACTGCCAGCATCCTTTCCATTTGGTCTGGGCGTGGTTCCACGTTTTAAAGAATCTAGAGCAGCTCTGTTGGAAATTTCTGAACCAGACTCTATGGAGGCCACAGAGCAGACTCAAAAGTGGGGGAGACCCGGTTTCCAATGTCAGCTTGTCTCACCAATTGGCTGTGTGATCTGGAGAAAGTGTGTCCTCAGAGCCAAAAGGGAAGGGGTATGTAATGTGCTTATCTCTGTAACTGGCCTGCAGCACACATAAGTGGTGTAGCTAGTTTTATTCTCCTTTTGCAGATTCTTAGAGATACCAACAAGTAAATCACCTGAAGCAGGCAATACTTGCTGGGTTGTGTAATTTTTGGTCCATAACACTAGGTCATGATAGAGGAAAGAGACTTAGATTTGTAAACTGGCTCCAGAGTCACTTCTAAACTCAGTGACAAGGTTACTACTGCTCATAAAGCCAGTGTATTCCAGGGCTAGCTTTTTACCGTCCAAAGCTTCCATACCAGGATTGAGTTATACAGGTAACTTGGGGGCAGGGTATTGTTCCCCACCCATACATCCAGTCAGCACAGGCTGTGTGACGGGGTGGGCCCCATTTTCTCCCCGCATCCTGTCACCAGTGATCCAGGGGCTACAACAGGACCACAGTCTGGCCAGCCTCCTGCCTATGCTCATTTGGTTTGTGCAAGGAAGACTAGCCTAGCCGACCTTCACTGGCTTTGGAAGGCTCCCTTCTTCCCCCAAGTATGTTTCTGAGTTCAACTGCCTCTGTCCCTCCAGCTGTTGTCTCTGGGCCCCAGAGCTACAGAGAATAACTTGACCTGGTCCTCACGCCCTCCCTTCAGTGTTAAAAGGAGAAGTTATGATGCATTGTATTGAAAAAAGAAAAAAGAAAAAAAAAAGAGTCCTATGACTTTGTGATCACACTTTCCTTATTACTTTTGGTAGCACCCTGCCTTCCGGAGGAGGCGAGCGAGAATCTAAAGTGATAAATAGGAAGAAGGTTCATGTTAAGAGAGGGCTGAGCCTGCGCAAACGTGAATGGGTTGCACAAGTTCCACTGAGTCTCAGCCAGGTAAGGAAAGTCAGGCTGCAGCCCACCTTGATCCGTTGTCGCCCCCACTTTACAGCCGGCTTTCCAGGGCCTGCTGTAGCCATTGTGATGGAGCCCCCTGCCCGCTCCCTCCCTCCTGCGGTGGCTGGGTCTGCCAGACCCCTGGGCTCTAGACCTAGGCTTCTCCTCCCTGCACAGCTGAGGCTGGCTCGGCCTTTGCTGAAGGATTCCAGTGGGAATCTGGACCTGGGGCAGTGTTTAGGGAACTGGATCCACCTTGTTTCCTGGACCTTACGTCTTGGTTCTTTTCATTGGTTCCTCGTATTGGTCCCCAAGTCCCTACATTTTTCCTGAGCCCGAACCTCCCGTCTTGTTTTCCCGATTGAGGACCCAGGACCTAGGGGCGTGGTCTCAGCCCTGCCCTGTCCATGCAGTAGAGCCTGTCTCTCAACACTGGCCCCACAAATGTCCCAGCAGACCGCCCGTCTGTGAGCTCTGAGGTTCGCACTGTGACTTTCCTGGTCTCCATGGCACTACATTCTGTTTTCTGACTTCATACAACCTTTTTCCTGCACTGACCACTTTTTTTATACTGCCCTGCCCTTTGTATTCGGTGGAGATACTTCATGCAGGTTTTAACCATATGCTCCAGGCAAAGGTAGGTAGGTAGATAGATAGATAGATAGACAGACAGATGCAGACAGATATTGTCTGGAGAAGTAGAAACAAGTCTTCAATATCCACAATACACATTGTGGATTTTTATGTCTATAAGGTCAGTCCATTTTAAAGCAGTTTTTAAATTTCAAAGTAATTTTGTCCACCCTTGTTTTTTGCCATATGTTTTGACTTTAGTTCCTAACTTCTGAATAAGAGACATTTTATGTGATGTCAAAGACCTGCTTCCAATGCTTGCCACAGGAGCTTGGCCTTCAGTACCTGCTCCACCCCAGAGAGCAAATCTGCTGATGCCCTGCCAGGGGACCCTGTGTACAGCTAACCAGGCACCCAGGTTACAGCGCAGATTCTGGGCAGCTCCTGGGCCGGCGAGATGAAGCCAGTAGTGGTGGTGCCACCAAGAGCTGGCCAGATGTCCTTTGAGCTGTTTTGCTGAATTGCATGTCCCACCTGCCCTGTGCATTGGATGGGAGTGCCATCCGGCTGTAATGGAATTTCTAGACCATATTAATGTACTTAATTCCGCTAGGATTTTTCAGCTGGGTGAATATTAACCCTTCAGTCAGAATGGTAAATGGGAAGAGAGTTTTTCCTGTATTTCTACGGAAAGAACTGCTCCCGAAAGAAATGAACAAATTCATGTAGTAACTACATTAAAGGGAGAAATTGGAACCTATCACTAAAGGTATAAGCTCAGATTTATGAAAATCGCTCATCATGTGGTCTGGCCACTCGGGCCTTGAAAATAGTCAGGAGTCAGGGTGACAATCTCAGAGCTTTTGAGCTAAGTCCTACCTAGTGCCATGTGGCGCTAGAGTCTAACCCACAGCTTACTGCCACCACCGCTGCCGCGTTCCCCAAGCCCTCGCCGGCCTGCGGGTTCTGTGGCTACATCCCAGGCCCTCGGGGGCAGCTCTCAGTGGGTTTGCCTCTTTTTGTTTTTGCCCCTGTTGGCTACAGCTCGGGACCCCATGCCCAATCCTCCCCTGACCCCTGATCTGCACCACTGTGGGCAGAATATAGTTCTTCCTGCTTCTTTAGAGCCTTCCTGTCCCTTTTCCCAAATCAGCTTGATACTTTCCATCTCAAAGCCCCTTTCTGATCAACTAGAGACCAGCTCTCTGGGGACAGGTCCCAAAATACTTAGGAATTAATACCCTAGGTTGAAGCCAGAAGCAGTTCTTGTCAATTACCAAAAAAAAGACAGGACTGTAGGCTTTTCCTGTGCTGTCCTGGGGGGGCTCCTCCTGCCCTTTCACAGGAGTGGACACGTTCATCCCCTCCCCTCCGGCATTCAGTATGAGAAGGCCTGTCCAGGGGTTCCAGACTTCCTGTAACTTCCCTCCACCCAATACTCTGCCCACCCAGGTTGACAATAACAGGTACATACACTGATGATGTACATAGAGTTATGTTTGTCTAGGCTTTGGCTTGAAGAACAGAATGAGAACATACAAAGTTTTAGTATTTCTTATACATGAAAACTAGCTAGGTAAATAGGAAGTGCAAATTTATCATCAAAGAAAAAGAGTATTTCCTTTCTAATCCTTCCTGCTAACCAAGAGTCATTTTGATGTAGTAAACACACACAGGGACACCATGACTCGGAGGTAAACTACATGAATTCTCGTCCTGACCACAAACTTTCAGTGAGCTCCTGGGTCGGATTTGCCTACCCTCTAAATCTTGGCTCTCAGGGCTATGAAATAGGAATAATATTTTTATGACTCCTGGCTAGCTTATTGGAATCATTAAGTTGAATAATATATGAATGGGCCTAAGGCATTATAAAGCACTAGAGAAAAGACCAGTTTGGATATTATTTGTTGGAAAGATTGCTTTTGATAAAGAAAAGGACCTGGGATATGAAGACACAGAGCTGACAGAGAAGATAACAAGTGGCCCTTAAACATAGGAAAAGCTGCTTATGCTCAGTGCCAATCAGAGAACTAGAAACTAAAACTTGAATACGTCATTTCTACCTGTCCGGTTGGTGAAGTCCAAAATAGTTGACAATTCTCTGTGTTAGCCAAGGTGAGGAGAGACATGGACTCATCGCTGATGGGGGTGTAAATTGATAGTCTCTAGGGAAAGCACACTGGTGATGGTGATGGTAATAGAATTAGAAAATGCGTATGTCTTCGGTCAGGTAATTCCATTCCTTCAAATCTATCCTGCAGATGCGTCTGCGCTCGTACAGAAGAGGACAGTTCTCTATACACCAGCACAGGATGATCTCGAATATATGCTCAGTGAAAAGTGCCAAGCACAGAACAGTTTATACAAACCGTTGTTTTATTTTGTGTTTCCACAATGGAAAGAAATGTTATTGTTTGCATACATTCTATGTGAAAGGATACGCTAGATTTAGAGAATTGTTTTATTTTTTTCTTTCTTTTGTTTGTTTTTGGGGGGGTGGTAGTATTTGCTTTTTTTTTTTTTTTCCCTGCTGAAGAGTGGATTTGAGTGGCTAGTGACGGGGTGACAAAATGACTTACTTTTCGCTGCATATCCTTTTTGCACCTTTTGATTTTTGTGCCATCTGCAGATATTGCCCTTTTATTTTTTTTTAACATTGAAACAAAAAGGAAACAAAAAAGTGAACAAAAAATATATCATCCAAGCTCCAACTCTCCTATTTTCCTCTTGCTGAAATAAAATAAAATGAAATCAAAGGACGAAGAAAGTCATGTTAAGGGGAATTATTCCACTTTCTTTTTTTCTTTCTGCCCTTTATCATGTTTGACTCTTTCTTCGTTGAAGTTAGAATATTTTCCTTCTACTGTTTGGAAAACTAAGTCGACCCCTTACAACTACAAACAGTGATTTTATTCTCACCATTCTAATAGGCCGAACAGTCATGTCTATGCTTTTCCCTTGATCTGCCAATCTTTATTTCTGAGATCTGAGTAACCCTTGAAACGTTGTGAGCATCAAACCTAACCTAGACACTCATTTTCCCCGACTTCCCAGTGAGCGACGGAGTGGGCTGGAGAGTACCCTTGGGGTCTGCTGCCCAGGGAATTAATGTCCGCAGTAATTAGATAGCTGTGCAGGGGCTGTGGATCCTGAGTGGGTATTGAATATTTTGTTAAGAGACTCAAGTACAGCCTTCCTGCTTTATTAGAAATTGCAAGTTGTGTATTTGGAATCAGGAATCAGGCCTCCTGAGTTTTGCTTTCTTTAGTTTACTCTTTTTAAACTTTTATATTGTTTAAGCAGAGTGCTCCTTTAATTAGGCTTGTCTTTTTAACTCAACCCACAAGCCCTGCTTTGTAGTTCCTGTGCCAGATTGTCCCCTTTGTGTAATTATGGGGAACCACGTGGCCTCTTTTGCTATGAAGGCCAAACAGAGCCCCTCCCCGCCATCAGATGGGGTCTCTTGAAGATTTTCAGAGAAGGAGGCCCTCCATGAACCGGTGCCAAATGGGGTGTTTGAAAGAGCCCATCATGTTGACCGTCACCTTCAATTAGGAGAATGCACCACAGAGGCCCCGGGGTGACCCCCTCCAGGGCTCAGTAACGAGCTCGTTTTCTTATTTGCATAGACAATTTGGAGTTAAAGGCTAACTCCAACTAAGGGTCACGTTTGCTTTTCTGTTGTGAACTGAAGTGACTCGTTTGTCTGAATGGGGTTCAGCTTGTTCATACATTATTCATACCTGTAAGTCAGAGGTAGTATGTGTGGTGGTGACACATATGTGCCCTGCATGCCTGTTTGCTGACGGGCCTGGAGTTTAGCTGAGGCTTTCCAGCCGTCCTTACTGCCTCACTTAAGCAAACAAACAGTGAGATCCTTCACAGAACAACAGGGCACAGGCTCCTGAGTGATTTTTCAGATAGTCTTTACAATGATTGGCCCAAGGCCTGTCCTAACCTCATGTACTATAGAAGCAACTCTAAGTTCTTTGAAGAACAAAAGTAAATCTCAAAGCAACAGATTTCCTTCTGTTTTCCTTCGATGTTTGGCTCCAATTCAGTAATTAATTTTACAGGGATTGTCAAATCATGAAAACGATGGTACATTATATTGTTCCTTTTTCCTAGGTGACTCTCCCTTGGATCCTGGAATCTCTGGGATCCTAGCTTTGTGGGGTCTCACACAAGAACTTTTGTCATGATATGAAATTATAAAACAAAAACAAATAAACTATACTTCTCTGACAAGAAAGAGGTCTGATAGCCAAGCCTGAATCATGGATGAGGCCCCAAAAAATAGAGCATACTCCAAGACAGGCAGATATATATGGTGGGAAGGAAAGAAAATGTTGGAAGTGAGGGTAAGCCAGGACTTTGTTTTGTGTGTATGTCATAAGTACTCACTACACAGGATGGGGCAAAACAGGTTTCCAGTTGTTCGTATGGGAAATAATGCAATAATTAATAAGTAACAATACAAGAATAAACTTTCGCATACTCAAAACTGTAAACCTTCTTTTGCCCCGCACTGTGTACTCAGCACTGTGCCATGCAGGCACATGGTGTGGGAATGGAGTGGTCGACTAGATGGACAGGACCCGCCATGAGGAATAAACACCAGTGTAGGTGCCCTGGACAACCGTGTGGGGGCACTAGTGGGCACAAGGCCCCCAGTGTGTTATGTTAACACCTTGGATTCCCACTTGAGAGGTGACATTGAAGGGAGCCTTGTGGGGATGCCCTTTTGTGAGGGGGGCCAGATGAGATATGGTGGTATTGGTAGGAAGCATCAGAACCTATTTCTGCTCTCTGACTTTGACTTGAATCACACAAAACTGGTCTAAGTAATACACAAGACCAAAAAACAAGGGGATTTACCCCTCAAAGTTAAAGAACCCAGAGCTCTTGATCCGCTTAGCACCGGGGAGTGTCCATGAAAAGGACGTTTTCCCCTACCTCACTGTCCTATCACTTGGCTGTTTTTTAAAAATTGGCTCTCTTGCCTTGTGCTGCAGTGAAAATATTTCCGCAATTCTTGGTAAGTAAATGGAGTCTTAAAGCTTAAATCTCTGCCCCGGGCAAGGAACCAAAGGATGTCATTGTGCATAACTTCAAAGGCTGATAAGATGTTTAAGGTCGCTGCTCTCTGAAAGACTTTCTTTCTTTTAAGGCCAGCCAGAATCCTCCGTGTGCACGTCCCACCATGATTCCAATGCGAAGTAGAAGACTGTTTCCTTTTTCTGTCCTGCGTGTCCGTGGAGGCTCTCACTTGCATGCCTCTACCCCACAGAATGTATTCTCTCTCCATCTGCCCGACAATGATCGCATTGTGCTTGGGGTGATGGGTGGCCACTAAGCATGACATTGGAAGCAGCACCTCTTCTGTCTGGAAGGGTTGAGGAAACCGTGGTCTCTGTTGCGCCATTTCCACGTTTGCATGAAGCCACCACCCAAGGACGCAGGGGTCTTGGTTTTGTTTTTGATTTGGGGGAGTTATGACTGGTGGGGTACACGGTGAAAAGTAAGCTGCGTTCTCACCATCTCTGATCATCCACCATTTAAAGTCTTTTGATGACAGGTCACGCCAGTTTAGTTCAGAGTCTACTCTTTGTCAAGGACACTTCTCTCTCTTTTATCAGTTTTATCCCCGGGCAATGCAGACTCTCTTGGTTTCTCTGTCATCAGCAGACCCTTTGGTGAGACAGACACCCTTAACCTATGAAAGAAGGGGTATTGTCTGGGAAGTGGGGAGACACTGGCTGTGCCGCTGGCAGTGTGTACTGTTGGCTGCACGTGTTCTCCTGCAGAATGTCTTCCAGCTGTAACAAGTTCTGTAATGCATTTTGATTTTGAAAATGGAGGCCTGCACGGTCAAGTCTAGGAGGAAGAGGCTTCAGAAGAGAAGGAATGGAGTCCTTGGAATGATTCATTACCCCAGACCTGAGCAGTGGGACACGGGTGCTTGGATGACCGAAGACGGCAGCGTCTCCCTTGCATCTTTTGAGAATAGTGCATGGAGCTCCCACCTGCGGCTGGCTTAATGGAAGTATGGTTTAGGGTTCTGGTGCTTGTGTTGTGCCCATGTTCTTTACCTGAATTCTTGGCTCTGAGGATAGAGGCAAAGCCCCCCTGGCCTGCCCTCGGATGCTGTTGCGCGTTTGTTACTGCAGCTCATGAGCATTGCATTGCTGCCTTCCATTGAAGGAGCATTTGCTGGCCTGCCAGAAAAAAAATGTAACAGAAATGAGACTTGGGAACCTCACAGTCTGAAGCACTCATTCTCACATTCCAGACCGATACCCTCAGGCAGGCTGGAGATAGCTTAATAAAAGCATATTTGTAACACTCCGGTTCCAACCAGATCAAAGGGCAGAGAGCCTTCCTGGGTTGCAGCCGCCCAGATGAAAACTGGGCCCTGGAAGTGAGCCTGGGTGACTTGGCTACACCTTGAATCTGGGAAGAAACACCAGTTCAGTTATGGATGTTTGAGCCATCAGATGGAGACTTTGAAGTCTCCTTGCTTATAATAAATTGGTTTCAGGGCTCCCCTACGCCCCCACCAGCTTGGACCAGTTTAAGATTGGGGGTTGCTTGCTTGTAAAGTGGCGCTTTTTGTTGGGGGTGTTGGAAAGCATGGAGTGAATGTGCACATGCCGAGTAGGTGCTGGTGTGCTGGGGGCCAGGGTGGGCTCAGCTCAGAGACTGGATCTTTTGGAATGTTCCAGAAGTTACTGTGATTGGGACGGATTGGAGGAACTAAAGCTATAGGTAAAGTGAAACTTACTGTCTTTCCTCAAACAGACTACGGAAATGTTGGTGTTTTTGTTGCCTGGATCAGCTTTTTTCAGACTTCTTCCATGGATTAATGAAATTTCAAAAGAAAAAAATTCTTATTTTTTTTTTGCAAGTAAGGGCTTTAAAAATTACCATTTGTTATCATGATAAGCTTATGGAACAATGAATGAACAAAAAAATCAGTAAGAATTTAACTAGAACAAAAGCAGTCTTTTAAGTATAGTATATTTAGTAGTATTTTTATTTTTATTTTTTTAAAAGATTTTATTTATTTATTTTTAGAGAGAAGGGAAGGGAGGAGAAAGAGAAGGAGAGAACCATCACTGTGTAGTTGCCTCTCACGCGCCTCCTACTGCAACCCAGGCCTGTGCCCTGACTGGGAATTGAACTGGCAACCTTTTGTTTCACAGGCCAGCACTCAATCCACTGAGCCACACCAGCCAAGGCTAGTATTATTATTATTTTTTTTAAAAAACCTTAATACATTGTAATGATTTTTGTCATTTTTGCCTCTGGCCAGTGAAAACTTTGTCACTGACCAGTCCTGGTTTATGAACAGGTATTTGAAAATTATTGTGTTAGGCTACATACATTATATAATACATATGAACACATAGATACATACACACAAGTTGAAAAAAATCATAATTATTATGGTAATAACTCACATTTACTTTAGGCTTTTAATTACAGAGTACTTTTACATATATTATCCCATATAATCAGTTAGCGTATGCCTTTGAAACATAAATTAGTCTTAATAGCTTAAGCTAAATAGAATTAAGAATAGAAGGGAAGTCTCATGTTTAAACTGTTGGTGTCCTAGAGTCAAA
>VMDR010011074.1:0-29298 GCA_007922815.1 Macrotus californicus | reverse complement strand
CTAAATCACAAAGGGCCAAGCTTCTTAATGTTTAATGAGTCTTAGAAATTGAGAAAAGTCCAACAGCCCAATAGGAACCAAACAAAGGACATAAAAAGAAACCTCACAGAGAAAGAAGTACAAATGGTCCTTAAACATATGAAAAGAGGTACAGTCACATTCATATAAGAATCCATTCAAATGAAAGCTGCATGATGATACTATTTCAAGTTGGCAAAATATCCCCAATTTTTAATCATTTTTTTATTGTTTTTCTAGTACAGTTGTCCCAATTTTCCCCCTTTGCCCTCCCCCGCCCATCCCCCACCCCACCCTCCCACAGTCAATTCCCACTGTTTGGCAATGTCATTGTTGACGGTCTGTGAGGGAACAATCACTTGCATATGCTGGCGGGACCACAAATGAGAGTACACCTCACAGATGACAGCACGGCAATCCCTGTCAGTTACCGGCTTTGACCCAATAACCCCACTCTGGGAACTTATGATACAGATGGGAGCATCTGCACACTTACAAAATTATATAGACACAAGGTTATCCACAGCAGTGCTACTTGTAATGAAAATCTGAAAACCACCGAAGTGCCCATAAGAGATGTGATGGTGAGTTTTATGTGTCAACTTGGCTGGGACACAGGGTGTCTAGATAGCCAGTCAAACATCATTTTGACTAATACGATAGGGAATTGATTAAATACACTGCCATATACATATTAGAAACAGTACCCAGCTATAGAAAAACAAACAGGAATGATCTCTGTGAGATCTCCAGGACATAGCAAGTCCGAAAAGACCTCCAGGGTATATTAAGTAAATAGCAGTAAAGTGCAGAGCAAGAGACAGTGTATGCTCACCTTTGCCTAAAAGGGAGGAGACTAAGGATATATATTCCCTTTTCAAAAGATTTTATTTATTTATTTTTAGAGAGAAGGGAAGAAAGGGAGAAAGAGAGGGAGAGAAACATTAATGTGTGTTTGCCTCTCATGCACCCCCCACTGGGGACCCAGCCAGTAACCCAACCATGTACCCTGATTGGGAATCGATCCAGCGACCCTTGGGTTCCCAGGCCAGCACTCAGTCCACTGAGCCACACCAACCAGGACAAGGATATAGATTGCTAATTGTTTGTGTTTGCATTAAGAATCATTGAAAAACAAATGCAGTAAATAAAGTTATTCTCTTGGGCATCAAAGTGAACCAGGACATATATATTAATACTTGTAAGTGAATACTCTCAATCTTTTAGGTTTTGAGCAATATGAAATATTACTTATTTAAAAAGAACAAATGTTAATTTAAAAATAAATAATATAATTTATTTATGATATCACTTTAGTTTATTTCTTTCATTGCATTTATTACCAACTGAAATTTTCTTGTTTAGTTATTGGTTTCCTTGTTTCCTCCCCTCCAGAATAAGGGACAGCAAACTATAGCATGTGGGCCAAATCTAACCTGCCTTTTATTTTGTAAATAAAGTTTTATTGGAACACAGACATGTTCATTCATGTATATATTGCTAAGGCTGTTTTCATGCTATAGTGGCAGAGTTGAGTTGTTGTGCTAGAGACCATATGGCCCATACAGCCTAAAATATTTATTATCTGGCCCTTTACAAAAAAAAGTTTGCTGATGCTGGTCTAGAATACCTTCCTATTAAAATGTAAGAGCTGAAATCTTATTTGGCCTCTACTGTGTCCCTCATCACCCAGAACAGTGTCTGTTGCATAGAAGGTGCTCATCAATACTGCCCCAGGTTGGGTTCACAAGGAAACAAAGAACAATGGGGATCACTGTGCTGGAGGTTTCTTAGGGAGTGCCCCTGTGACAGCCTGAGGAAGGGAAAGAAGCAGGGTCTGGCAAACAAGAAGTAAGCCTCAGTGCGGTCTCCAAGGAATGCCTTACCTGACCTGGTCGGCAGTTCTAAAGATGGGATGACCCTTCGGAGCTCTCCAGATGAAGTGAGAGGGCTGGGCCTTTAGAGGCTCACTTGGATCTGCCACTGGATGGGCACTACCCTGGGAAGGGTTGTGATCTTCAGGGAAGCAGCTTTCATCAGCCAAAGCTACCCCTGATGCAGTGCTGCCCATGAGGGCTATCTGCCTGCAGTGCTTCGGCACGCTGGGGTGAGACATCTTTAACTGCTGGGGGAAGGGGAAGGGAGTACACACGTAGCATCCATGTACTAACTGAATGAACGAACAGCTGTGTGAGCGTGTTTGTCTGCTTCTGCTCTGATGATGATTCCATCTCCTTTGGAAGTACCAGTCAGTAAATCTTATTCTAATAATTTTCTTTGGGCTTTTTGATGTGTGTCTCGAGTTTGCATACTCTCAGACTTTGAGACAATAATTGGAATTCAAGGAATTTGTTGTGAGATGCAGATAATAGCAGTAGAGAAATGGAAAGCCAGACAGGGAAGGTGAGGCAGTTGATCCACTGCCATGGCAATACAGTACAGAGGGGAGCTGCTTAAAGTGGGGCTCGGGGAACAGTGTCCCTCCAGGCACCATTTGTCACTGAGTTCACAACCACAGTTGTTACCAGTTCTACCTCATTCTGAGCTGTGGTTTCTGAGCAGAATCACCAGCAATAGAATTTTTTAATCACCCAAAATCATTAACTTAAAGTTCAGAGCCAATGCCTGGATGAAAAAGTTATACTGGTACCTAAATGCTACACGAGCAGCATGTTATAAAAATCCCTTCCTAACGACTACCTTAGATACTCTCGGAAGGAAGGTGCAGGCTTGCCTTTCCTAACAACTTCTCTGCTCTGAGGGGAGCTGGCCCACAGTTAGTTCCAGTCCCCTGCTCTCCCTCCACGATCCCCATGCATCACTGTCAATACAAGGGAAGAGGAAAGAGAAATCAAATAGTCACCTAGAACCTTTTCACCCATTTGGGAGATTGTCACCTGATGACCATACCTTCCAATCAGAAGGCAGAAATTTTCACATTTTTCTCGGAAGAGTGAAATATGTTCCGTGCCAAACTTAAGTTTTTATCCTTTGAATCTAGAGATCCTATATTTCTCATTTTAAAACAACGGTTCCTATGGGAACAAAGTATCAGTTTCTCTTAGCAACCACTGCAGCTTTTATAACAGATAAACTTGGTTTCCACATGAAATACTTTCTCTAAGAGCTCATTGTTACTGTAAAACCAAGCTTACCATAATATGACTTAAAAAAACTAAGCAGAATACAAAATTACATATAGAGTGTGATAAGTCTGCACAAAATAACATTTGTATAGAACAGAAGAAGGCTTCAAAGAAACAACTAAAACATTAGCTCTTTATTCTTCATGTCCTTACGTTCTAAATTTTTGTTCTGTGCCCAAAATAAATATAGTGCAAAAAAGGTCATCTAAACACAATATGATTTTATTTTAAGTTAGAGGTGGAGGATGAGGTATTATAAACTCTAAGTCTGGAGCCGGAGTACTCACTTCCTGCTCTGGCCTCACGACCCTATCACTGGTTAGCAGGGCACAAGTCACTTAACCACTGGCCTGCAGCTCTTCCCGTGAAAAGTGATTTCTCAGTTTTTTTCAATTCTAAAATTCAATGATTCTATGATTTGACTTTCCCACAGTAATTGTGTGGGGTTGTCTCCATATTGGAATAGTTTACAGATTTTGGAGAGCGTGAAAATCACCAGAGGAGTAAGAGGTGACGAAGTGCTGGAGAGGGTGCAGAGTAGAGGGGACACTGGTGCTCTGCTGGCGGGAATGCAGACTGGTAAAGCCACTGTGGGAACAGGGCGGCGCTTCCTCAGAAAACTAAACGTAGTACTCCCATATGACCCAGCAATTCCACTTCTGAATATTTATCCAAGTGAAATATAATCACTATGTGGAAGGAATATTTGTACCGCCATGTTCATTGTTGAATTATTTATGACAGCCAAGACATGAAAATAACTAACTAAAGTGTCCATCAACAGATGGATGTGTATATATATAATGGAATATTATTCGGTCACGAAAATAAGGAAATCCTGCCATTTGCAACAACGTGGATAGACCTTTAACAGAAGGGCATTCTGTTAAGTGAAATAAGTTACACAGAGACAGATAAACACTGTATATCACTTACACGTGGAAACTAAGAAAACCTAACTCATAGAAACAGAATACATTGGTGGTTGCCAGAGGCAAGGGATGGGGAATGGGAGAAGTAGGTGAAGGGGCTCAAAAGGTACAAACTTCCAGTTATAAATAAATAAGCCCTGGGAATGTAATGTACAGAACAGTGACTGTATACAACTGTTTTGTATATTTTAAAGTTGCTCAGAGAGTAGGTTTTACAAGTTCTCATCATGCAAAAAACTGCAACTACGTGAGATGATCATGCTAACTAAACTTATTGTAGTGCATCATTTCACAATGTATACCTACATTAAATCATTATGCTGTACACCTTAAACTAATACAATGTTATTTTAATAAAATATAAAAAACAAAAATTAAATTTAAATTAAAAAGTAAACCACCAGGTAGCTTCTTTTTTATTTTTATTTTTTATTGACTTGAAAGAGAGAGAGAAACATCCATTTGTTGTTCCGCTCATCTGTGCATTCGCTGGTTGGTTCTTGTATGTGCCCTGACAGGGGATTGAACCTGCAACCTTGGTGTATTGTGATGATGCTCTAAGCAATGGAGCTACCTGGCTAGGGCCACGGGAGCTTTTTTAAAACAGATGTCTGGTCTGCCACCTCTTAGAGTCTCCATCAATAGGTTAGGCAGGGCTCAGTATCTGCCTTTTTATTATGGCTTTCAGGAAATTTAGACCACATTTGGGAGCCACTATAATGATGCATTCTTTGTACAAATTTTGAAAATTTAAAAATTGCCTAACAAAAGAAACTATTTGGCACAAGACAATTAATCTTCTTTGACACCAGCCAACACTAAGCATTACAATGAGAACTCGGGGCAGTTTTTGTCCTAAAACATGTAACTCAGACTCATCTATTCACCTTAACCACCTTGTTATATTAATCTTCGATTTGACTCCATCAATACTTTTTCACATCTTGAAGCATCACTTGGTGCCATCTATGACATCCGATTCGACTTGTCACTGAGACATACCAGACTCCCTTCATGTGTGAGACCTGGCACGCGGAGGGCCAATACACTCCTCCATTGGTGAGGAGGCCTGCCTCGTAATCTCTGACAGAAGTGATGTCTGCTTCGTCAAATGCAGTAACAGCGGTCTGCTACTGGTGACATGAAAGCTAACAATAAAGGATGGAGAAAAAATAAACCAGTTTGTGTATTATGTTTGCTAATCCATATTCAGAATATGTTTACAAATCAGAGCATAAAACCAGCAAGCTGTTCCTGGGAACTTTCTTCTCTCTCAGTGTGAAACTAGGACCCCCTGGTGAGCACAAAGGAGAGGTCCTCATTGAGAAGTTGCTCATTGAAGATAAGCAAATTTTTTAAGTTTGTGACAGAAATGTCTTTACTAGATGTTTGTTGTTAAAAGACAGTTTTTAATATTAATAACCAAGAGGAAGCACCTTAAGGACTGTATGGTGCTGAGTTTTGATGTAGGGTTGGGGTAGGAAAGGCATTCATATCCTGATGTCTATACTGCTCAACAGAGCTTCTCTCTAAAGGCACCATGGGTTTAAGAAAACACAAGGCATGAAAATCAAAATGCATAAAACAAAGTGGGGCCTAATGAAATGTAATTCAAATGCATTACTACCTTCACAAAATTATTTACATAAACTGAAATAGGAATATCCCCTTTAGTATTAAAATGTCATTAATTTGACTGGTAATATTCTATTTGTTGATCTGGGTGCGGGTTATATGGACGCATTCACTTTGTGAAAATTTGTTGAGGTGTAAATGTACAACATGTACCCTTTATGTTATGTTACAATGTAGTAAAAGAATTTTGGCCTAAAGTTCATTATATTTATGATCCAATGTGCATACAACTTTTCATGGATGTAAGTCTGCTATACCTTTTATAGACGGCATGTTAGAAAACTCAAGGAGGGACAGAAAATGGAAAAAGATAGAATGAGTTTCTGAGTTCAAATGAGGTAAGAAGGAAGACCCAAGTCAAGGTGAAGTGAAACCCTATGTCGACATGATGGCATGGCCATCTACCGCGGCCATTCGTAGGGTAACGTCAAATGTCATGGCTGACCATTTTTATTAATCACCCTTTTTAAAGGAGACTGACAGATAAAGATACAGATTTGGGCCATGAAGATAAAAGTAAAAGCAATGTGATTTCTCTTACTACACAGCTGGAACTCTATTTCTAAGAAAAATAGTATGAAATCATAGAAGCCAGGATTTAAATACTGAACTGACCACTTACTAGCTTCTATGATGTTGGACATATCTAACCTCTCTGAGTGTTGGTTTATTCATCGTAAAAGAGAGGTAATAAAACCTGTGTTGTGGGATTGTTGTGAAGATCAGATGAACAATACATAAGAAGTACTGGTCCAGTGTCTACCTCAGGTAACAGTAATTATTATCTTTCCTGCCCCGAGATGTGAAAATTTTGAAAAAAATAAAAGTGTGCTTTCATTTGGAATTACTTAAATCTGTTAAAAGACAAAATTAAATGTTTTGGTCAAAAACCACATTATTTTTCCATGGTAGGACTGAAAACATTTTTAGGACCAATGTGATTCCTACGTTTCAAAAGAGTGTGATTGGGCAGTTTTCCCTTAGTTTTTGAGTGTGATGTGAAACATACAGTCACCTTAGTAGGCAGTAATTGTTGGCACTTCAGCTCTTAGCAGTTAATATAAGTCCTGGGTGTGCATGGCCTTCAGTTTCCTTTACAGCAGTTGCCTAGGTGGGACTTAGCACCCTTGTCCTGGTGCACTCAGGATAGAAAGGTGAAAAGTTCTTGTCATATTGTGAAATTGAGCAAACATTAGCTTTAATTTTTCTACCCAAATCAAAATATGATGAAGTTGTATTTGTTAGTTCTAGATCCCAATTCCACTTGTGCACACTTAGCTAAATACATAAAGATTCAGAATTTTGTGGGGGGGGTTTCCCCATAAATTACCTCTATTGTAATCACATGCTGTTCAGTTAACATCAGGTAGATCTGCATCTACAAAAATCTTTGTTAATATATGCAGAAATCTAGAAACATAAAAACCCTTTAAAATAACATTGGAGCCCAGATTAAACCCGCAAACGCGAGGAGGCTCGGGGTTGAGTAACTCTCTCCTTCTCTTGCGCTGCCACTGCGACGGTTCAGACTTGGTGAACTGGAACGCAATTGACAGGGGGCAAGCTTGCCGTTTCAAGTCTCCCAGATTAAATTGAAGTCTTGTTTTTAATTTCATTTCCTTTTTTATTTAAAAAAAGAACTTGTTATTCACATTTTGAAATTAGGCTAAAATGTAAGTTAACTGTCCCAGGGCTGACTTTCTGCCTGGTTGCTCACTGGATAAAACACAAACATATTGTCAAAAACAGCCTCATTGTGGGCAGCCCAGCACAACCAGTGGTGTTGGTTGGCAAGGGTTCTAAAGGAATGAAACAACCAGTGTCTCGGAGTCCTCTACCCAACACTATACAAAAAAAAATCACGAAGACTTTCACACGCAAGCCCACTGCATGCCCTGGAAAACAATGGCAGGGGTTTAGTCTATATCTGAAGAGGAAAGTATTGGGGAAATGGATTAGTCCTTGATTTGAGCAAAGACTCCATGCTCATTACTCTTGTGCTAACCTTGACTCTATTATTGAGTCTTCGTCATTCACAGCAAGGCTTTGTGACTCAATTTCACTGTCTATGACACAGGAATAATACATGCAAGTTTTATTTTCTGCAATTGCTGTACCCTTGAAAACTTGTGTGGACAGAATTATGAAAAATAAAATTACAAGCTTTGAATATAGTAGAAAAAATATTTAGGATACCTGAAAATGAATCCTTTGGTCAAGTAATCCTTTTATACCCTCTTTTAAAAATAAATTCAGTTTTTACTATTATGTTCTTTAAAACTAGAACGCATTAAAAAGGGAAAGTATAGTGATTTCTATGGCTACTCTGTAATGAGTCAGGCCCAAGGGTTCCCTACCCTTTCCCCTCAAAAAGATTTCTGAATATCCACCTTGGTCCTGCTCAGTTACTGCTGCAGTGCAGGGGTGGCCACAGAGGGGTCTGTGATTGCAAAATGATTCTTTAGGCAACAAAAAAAATGCTGTGTTCTTGGGAGGACTAAGGGAATGGGAAATAGAAGTGACAGTTGGAGAGATGGGAGGTAAGGAGAAGAGGTAGAACTAGGGCTGGTGAAGGAATTTGGAGCAGAATTGGTAGGGAGCTTGGCATGTCTGAGAAACTAAAAGATGGGTGTGATGGGAAGGTGGGGAACGAAGGGGAGAATGACATAAAGCAAAGGGAGGCGAGGGCCCGGTTATGCAGGCCTCACAGACCCTGACGTGATGCCTAAGTTTTCTTCCAACCTCAGTGGGAAGCCATTAAGGGTGAGGTGACACAATTCACATTTTAAGAAAATAATTTTACTGCCACGTGAGAGTAGGTTGGAGATAGGCAAGAGTGATCAAAAATACATTTTGAAGTTAGAATTGTCAGATATAACCAAAAGATCAAATATAGGGAAGTAAGGGAGAGGTAGGAACCAAGGATGACTCCCAGGTTTCTGGAACAAGTGACTGAGTGCCATTAGCTGTCCCTTTCTTTTTCTGCAGTCTTTTGGACATAATCTCATTATTCCTATTATTTCAGCAGTAACTGTATTCATGGCTCTCTCTCCAGCTCTGACCCCTTCCTGAATTCCATTATCTGTATTTACAACCGCATGCTATACATCAAATGCAAATCTCGTTCCTCTTCTTCCTCAAATCCAAAACTTGGGAACATAGGTTGCTGTTAAAATTTACTTCCTTCTCTGTCCCTCCCCAACATCAAAACAGTTCCCAAGAGCTATGAGACTTTGCCTCCTAAACAGCCACCTTTTCTTCTATCCCCTTTTCTTTTCCCTCTGCCCTTCTTCAGCCAGGCTCCCTCCCCTCCTGCCTAGACTACTGTTGGGGTCTCATACCTAGTTCCCCCACCACCTGTCCGCTCTCTCAATCCATCCTATACACTGCTTCTAGGTTGATCTTCCAAAAGCGAAAAATCCAGGGTTTTTTTTAACCCCATGCTCAAAAATGATCAATGGTTTCCTATTGATGAAGAAATTAGCACAGCCCTGGCTGGTGTGGCTCATTTGGTTGGAGTGTCATCCCATAACCAAAAGGTTGCAGGTCTGATCCCCAGTCCTGGCATGAACATGCATGACTCCTGGTCTAGAGGGTATGATCCATCATCCCAGTACCAATCCCTTGTCCAGTCAAGTATGGGATGCAACCAACTGATGGTTTTCTATCACATTGATGTTTCTCTCTCCCTTCCTTGCTCTCTAAAAACAATGAAAAAAAATGTCGTCGGTTGAGGATAAAAAAACATTAAGCACAAACATCTATGTCTGGTATTCAAGATCCTCTGCCCCATAAAAACTGGCATATTTTAAGACTGTTGTCCACAGATGTGGCATGATATTTAAACATTTGGAAAGGACAGGCAGAAGGGGATTGGTGTTTGGGTTGGATATGAACAGATTGAATATCAGGTTGTGCCTGAACTGCTCCTCTTCAAGAAGGCCTTCCACAAAAACTAGGTTTGTACCTAAATTAGACCCATCCCAGCTCAAAAGAAGTGCCTCAGGGAAACTGTAGGGGACATAGGCTGTTTCTGTCTGCCTGGTACCCTTCTTCTTTTTTTAAGAATATTTTATTGATTATGCTATTACAGTTGTCCCATTGTTTTCTCCCCTTTATCCTCCTTTGCCCTGCACCCTCCAACCCTCCAGCATTCCCCACCCTTAGTTCATGTCCATGGATCGTACATATAAGTTCTTTGGCTTCTCCATTTCCTATATTATTCTTACCTTCCCCTGTCTATTTTGTACCTACCATTCATGCTTCTTATTCCCTGTACCTTTTCCCCCATCCCCCTCCCCACTGATAACCCTCCATGTGATCTCCATCTCTGTGATTCTGTTTCTGTTCTAGTTGTTTGCTTAGTTTTCGTTTTTGTTTTTTAGGTTCAGTTGTTGATAGTTGTGAGTTTGCTGTTGTTTTACTGTTTATAGTTTTGATCTTCTTTTCCTTAGGTAAGTCCCTTTAACATTTCATATAATAAGGGCTTGGTGATGATGAACTCCTTGAACTTGACCTTATCTGGGAAGCACTTTATCTACCCTTCCATTCTAAATGATAGATTTGCTGGATAGAGTAATCTTGGATGTAGGTCCTTGCCTTTCATGACTTGGAATACTTCTTGCCAGTCCCTTCTTGCCTGCAAGGTTTCTTTTGAGAAATCAGCTGACAGTCTGATGGGAACTTCTTTGTAGGTAACTGTCTCTTTTCTCTTGCTGCTTTTAAGACTCTCTCCTTATCTTTAATCTTGGGTAATTTAATTATAATGTGCCTTGGTGTATGCTTCCTTGGGTCCAACTTCTTTGGGACTCTCTGAGCTTCCTGGACTTCCTGTAAGTCTATCTACTTTGCCAGATTGGGGAAGTTCTTCATTATTTGTTCAAGTAACTTTTCAATTTCTTGGTTTTCCTCTTCTCCTTCTGGCACCCCTATTTATTTGGATGCTGGAACATTTAAAGTTGTCCCAGAGATTCTTAAGCCTCTCCTCAGTTTTTTGAATTCTTATTTCTTCATTCTGTTACAGTTGAATGTTTATTTCTTCCTTTTGTTCCAAATCATTGATTTGAGTCCTGGTTTCCTTCCCTTCACTGTTAGTTCCCTGTATATTTTCTTTTATTTTCCTTTGTACAGCTTTCACTTCTTCCTCTGTTTTGTGTCCATACTCAATCATTTCTGTGAGCATCCTGATTACCACTGTTTTGAACTCTGCATCTGATAGGTTGCCTATCTCTTCATCACTTGGTTCTTTTTCTGGAGTTTTGTTCTGTTCTTCCATTTGAGCCATATATCTTTGTCTCATCCCACTTGTTACATTATAAGGGGTGGAGCCTTAGGTATTTGCCAGGATGTGGCAACCCACTTTGCTGCCTTGTGGTGCTGTATGTGGGGGAGGGGTCTTAGAGGGAACAATGTAGTTTGCTTGCTCTTAGAAGGCTGTCAGTCACTTTCCTGCCTACCCAAAAGCAAATTGGGCCCTTCTGGTTCTGGTTCTCAGGTAGGTGGGTTTGTGTACATTCTAGGACTCCATGGGTCTCTTCAACGAACTCTCCTGTAAGGCCGGAGTTTCTCCTGCCACAACCCCCACAGGTTTTTACAGCCAGAGGTTTTGACGCTTTAGCTTCCCTAGAACCCTGGGTGATGTGGTCTGTCTCTCTCCCCAATTGTTCCTTCCTGTTTATCCATGTGCAAATGTGGGACCACCCAGTCTGCCAGCTGCCACCTCACCCTGTCCAGTCTGCCACTCTGCAGCACGTCTCTAACCCTCCTACCAGAATGTTTCTTCTTTAACTCCTTAGTTTTCAGACCTCTGTACCTTTCAATTTCCTGGCAGTTCTGGTTGTTTTTGTTTTTAAATTTGTTGTTGTCCTTCTTTTGGTTGTGTGAGGAAGCAAAGTGTATATACCTACACCTCCATCTTAGCCAGAAGTTGCCTGGCACCCATCTTTCTTTCAAGAATGGGAATGTACCAATCATGGTTTTTATCACCCTTTTCTAAATGATGGGTCCACAGCATATGACCCATAGGGCTAGTCAAAGGTTTGATGTACAGACCCTAGAGAGGAAGTGTTGTTGCCCCTCTCTGGAGATGTTGAACAATAAGGACTCTAAGAGACTGGAGCTGCTGGTAGCCACCTTTCCTTTGCTGTAACATAGCAAGCACTTGCTTGAGTATGAAACTAACAAAGAGGAAAATGAGGCTGAAAGTCAGAGGCCATATCCTCTGAGTCTTGTGCCTAGCAATGCCCTTGACCTTCTCACTTACACATGCCAAATGGATATTATACAAACAGTGGCAGAGGAAGGAAATGTAAAACATTCCAACCCACTGTACTTATCATAGTGAGTCAATGTTTCATTTCACTTAAATTTGTCCTTTGCCCTGAAATGCTCTTTGTCCAATGCCTCCTGACCCAGCCCTGTGCCCATGTCCAAGCCATGGGAGGGAACACTGTGGCTTCTTTATACCTACCACTTCACAGGGGACATCTGTGTGGGCAGCGCTCCTGGTCCTCCATGCCCAGCACAAGCATCGCCACCACACTGGAGCTTAGGGAAGTGGATGTGGCTGCTTTGATGGCTCTACTCTCTCAATCACCAAACTGCCACCCACCCGGTGTTCCCCAGTGGATTATTTTAACCTAGATAGAATTAACTATCTGGAAAGTATTTTGAGCCTGTTCAAGGCAAAAATGACACTATTATACCATAAAGTTGAGTACAAAATATAACCTTACTTATTGGAGATCAAACACTGTAGGACTGTGTCACACAACACACACATTATTCCACAAAATTTTGAATTAGTAAGGTCTGGAGTATCTGATGTTTCTACAGTGGAATAATAGCATGTGTGTGTTCAGCTAAAGAACAGCAATTGCTTTGAGTTACTCATAATTTTGAAGAAATTAATAGATTGAAGCGATTTTATTGCATTCTGTTATACCTATGGGCCAGATTCTCCCTGTACCTGCCTCACTGGGTGAACATAGTGTGCCTTTGGATCAACACTGACATTTCAGGCCATGACAATTACTGTTTTGGAATACTAGTGTGACAACACTAGTGGACCAGCGGCATTTATGCTCTTTCCAAAAGCACCCAGAGAAAAATTACTTTTCTCTTGCAAGTAATCTCAGCAATGATAGGCTACAACTGAGTCGTTTCTGATAAGCAATTAGCACATATCAAATCAAGGCATGTTATTCAAGATTTTATACTGTTAGTAGAGATGCAGCAGGGGTCACCCATTAAAGAGCATCTGTGAAAAACTTCTGCTATTATTATGAAAGCAGTGGGCAACATTCAAATAGAGGCAACTCAACCATTTAAATAAATGTGTTCTTAATCATAAAATGTCACTGTTCTACAGATCTGTTTTTCCTACTCATGTGCTGCAGATAATGTTAATGATATTTAGTTACTGTTTTAAGAGCAGCTGAAGTCTTATTATGAAAGGCAGCACAAAAAGACACAGCAGTAGTATTCTGAAGCCGTGAGCCATTTCTATCTGTGTGAGATCTGATGGCACTTACGTCTGTATGAGAGACATCTAAGCAACAAAAACATAGACTTAGGTAATGCCACAAGATGTCCCTCACACACCCCTCTACTCTATCTTACTTTTCACACCCTGAGAAGTAAAAAGTAAAACAGACCAGGGTTAGAAGTTTAATGTGTATGTAAGGGAGGTCTCAAGCCAGTATTTCAGAAAACAGCTCATTTTTGAAGTATGAATGCATTTGACATATTGATCACTGCATTTACCCCCCCCCCACAATAGCAACTCTAGAGAGAGAATGCACTGCATCCATCTGCTGCTGAAGGAAAAGGCATGGTCGATTATGACTTGTTCCTTGTAATACCCTTCCCTTCTCCCCCTCCCTCCTCCAACTTGGGAATGTTTGATTGGATCAGGGATGGGCCCCTGATCTACCCAAGACAGTTGTCACCTAGCCATCAACCTGTGCTAAAAGTTAATTGGGCCAATCAGAATTTTTCTTTCACAAATTTGAGCTAAGAAAGACTTAGTGAGTAACAAAAGAGGCATTAGAAGTCTAAGCTGGAAAGATGTGTATGAGTCATAAAGAAGACTCAGAGCCTTAAAAAAGAGTGATATTTGTTCCTAAAATTATTAGGCAATAGAAATTACAGGCATAAGGAGTGTCTTGGCTGGGTCCCAAGCTGAGACTGAGACTCAGGCTTGTATGTGAGGTAGAGGGAGCCCCAGCAATCCTTTGCACATTCACAGAATGTGCAAGGGCCCTTCAGTGTGCATCTAGCTACACTGTCCAGTTTACCTGGAGTTGCACATGTTCAAGCATGTCTGAGAAGCCAAGGAAGGAAGCAGGATAGTGACAGAGGTTACATAGCAGGGAGCAAGCTCAGAATGCCTCAGTGGAAGGGGTGGCGGTGGGGGGTGCGGGGGAACATAGGCACTGGAGAAATCCAGTAAGGTAGGCTGGAAGAGGCCACAAGAGCTTGAAGTGTTGGGATAGAAGAGTGGTTTTAGGTTTAGTCTGAAGCTCTACCTGACAGCCACAGGCTCTCCTTCTTAATCTCCCTTTCCTCCATGTCATTTGCCATGCTAAAGTCACCTAGACCAGAGCAGACTAGAAGGAGAAGACATTTTCCTAGGAGCGAGGCACACACAGCAAGTGGGCAGGTATCCTAGAGAACATCAGAGGGTAGGGCTGGTCAGCACCATTGTGGAGCAGCTGGGCCCATGCAAACCTCAATGAGGGTTAGGGCGGCAGCTAGAATGGGGGGTGGCTGGGCCACAGTCACTGTGATGGTTTGTTTTATGTGTCACCTTGATTGGGCTAAGGGCTGCCCATGCAGCTGGTAAAACATTATTTCTGGGTATGTCTGTGAGATCATTTCTGAAGAGGTTAGCATTTGAATCAGTAGACTAAGGAAAATTAACCTTCCCTGGAGTGAGTGGGCACCACCAAGTCCATTGAGGGCCTGAATAGAACAAAAGGGCAGAGGAAGGGTGAGTTTGCTCTCTCTGCTTCGGCTCGGACATCTGTCTTCTCCTGCCCCTGGACATCAGAGCTTCCGGTTCATGGGCCTTCGGTCTTGAACTGAATTGTGCTACTAGTTTTCCTTGTTTTCCAGCCTGCAGACAGCAGACTGTGGGACTCCTCAGCTTCCATAAGCACGTGAAACAATCCCTATAATGAATATTCTCTTACACAGATCTGTGGATCTAGATCCTGTCAGTTCTGTTTCTCTGGGAAACCCTACAGAAGCCGAATGAGCAAACTCTTCACACACACCATGAGAAGGTGCAGAGTTGATTGAGGTTTTGCCACTTGGTAAGTGGCGACTGTAAGTAATAATGGATCCAGGGACAAAGTATTCAAGGTATTCCAGCTGATGGGGCTAAAGAGCCATCAGGATTCCCTGCAGAAGCTGTTTGGTAGTGGGGAGCATGGAGTAGAGACACCCGGAGAAAAGCAGAGACAACACAGCCCTATGAGTCTGATTCTAAGACTATTGACAACCTTGAAACTCCAGTTTCAAAATGAGTCCTGCGTTTCTTACAACCACCTTCCCTGCCCCTTACTTGCAACACCTTGAATAGTTCTCCACTTCTTGCAAGTAAAAAGAAAATCTAGTTAAACAAGAAAATTAAAATATCCAAGGTAGAAACAGCTCCATCATTTCTTTGACCTCCAGCAAATCACCAAGTCGTGGTAAATGTTGCACCTGTGACTGATGCTCTTGTCCTTTTCCTGTCCTGTGATCCTTTCTCGCCCATCCTTGGGCCTGTCCTGGTAACTGGTTCACACTCTTCTCCAGCCGGCATGTGCCAGGCTGCTCACATCTGGTCTGGTTCAAGTTTCAGTGAGTTCTAGAGCTGAGAAAAGTATATTCAATCAGGGACCAAAGATGCTCAAGATGCTCTGCTGGTTGCTGTCACACTGTCTCCTTCATTCTTTTATGACTATGCAAGTGGAGTTAGAATAGTAGTTTTATCAATGAGGAATGTGAGTTCATCAAAGTGAGGTGATGTTATAGGAAGTTGCAGAGTAGAGATTAGAACACAGGTCTTTAGGACATCACAGCTTGTGTTCACTGTGCCAGGCTGCCCCCAGCCTTGTGAGTGAAGGGATCTAGGCTGATCGCCAAGTACTTGTACCTACGTGCAGTGAATTGTAAGTAGCACTCCCGGGGTAGTGCTCCTGGGAGTGGAAGAGGAGAAAAAAATGCAAAAAAGCAGTGAATAACTGCATAGGAATGGTGGGGGAGGGGGAGAAGAAGCAAAGAAGCAAAAGAAGACTAGCAGATAAGGTGTCAGCTAAGTGGGTGATGTTCTGCAGGGATGACAGAGTCTGGGGGTGTGACAGATGCCCTTTAAAAAGAGACAGTCTCACCTTGAGCCTCCCCATTTTTAAGGCACGCACCACAAGGCCATGCCAGTTCCTGTTTTCCACTCCCACCAAAATGAAAGGCACAACCAAAGTTAGAATAAAGCAAAGCACCAAATCTGGGAGCAGTTGAGTCTAGAAAGCAATATTTGGCATCTGTCAGCAATAAAGTAAGAATTTACGTTTTCAATTTTCGGAAATTTCGTATTGCACAATTTACTATTTCCGCCACAGCCACCAGTACTATTTCCCATCCATGTGGTATCTGGATCCACCCACACATTTGCTGGCAGAGGCTGCCTTTACCAGTTTGGGCAGCATTGCTTACTGAAAAGGAGAATAGGTGCTAGAGCTGGACTTCATGAGTTCAAACCCTGCCTCTGATGCTTGCTAGGGGTGTGTCTTCGGGAAAGCACCCTACTCCTCCGTGCCAAATTTCTTACTTCCCAATGTGGTTGCAAAGATAAAACAGAGTGAGTAACCCTTCTGGTTTGCCTGGATGCTGGACTGAAGTGCTCCCCAGGATGCTGGACTTCCAGAGTAAAACTGGAAAAGTCCCAGGCAAACTAGGATGAGTTGGCCACCCAAGGATAAAATAAATATTGCAGGTAAAGCACTAAAACAGTGAGTGTTCAACAAACGTTAGCTGTTGATAGTATGTGAACCCACTGTGCATATGGCTATTATAGTGGTCATTGTTTCCCCTGAACTTGGAGGTATGGAAGTAGGGTCCTGGCCTTTGCTGAAACTTGAGACCACTTCAATTTTTCCGAAGTCCTGGAACACTGGAAACAGGACAAAGATGAGGGTGATGTGCCTGTGCTGACAGCAAAATCTGTATGTAGAGGGAAGGTGAGCCAGACTCCTATTCTAGCCTGGAATAAAGTTGCCTACCCTCCCCAAATGCCCTCCCCACTCTGTGATGGTACACCTGGACCCTGTTGGCCATCTGGCTGGTCCACACTGGAGGTCTACAGACAGAGTTTGATCTACTGAGTAAAGACTTTTAGGCTTTGGAATCAGATTTCCCCCCAGGGCACCCCAAGTCTTCCCAAGATTTCAAAGTCAGTTTCTGAACAATGAAAGGACCATCTCTGAACACTCTGGATCTGGCATCCTGGGAGGTTTGGTTCCTTTCAAACTCTTCAGATATTTTGTCCCTGAGGGACTTGTGAGTTTTCTCACTGCCTGGTCTCAGATATAGGAGAGAATTTACACAGGAGGCACTTTAGGGCAGGGCTTAAGTACTTAGGGATCCTCTGAGGGATCATGGGCAGCTTATCCTCTTTAAACCTCTGCTCCCACAGTTGCAAAGTTAAGATAAGAATTGCTAAGCACTTACTATGTGCTAAGCAACTGACATACAATTTTTTCTCTTTGAATTGTGCAATTAAATGTTTCATTAGTGTAATTCAATTAGACTTGATATATGAAGGAATTTTATTTGCTACTGACAAAAAGTATCAAGATCTTCAGTTACAAATGTTTAGTCCTCTTGTTAGAACTATCTAACATGGTAATTTTGAATTTATAACTTGTAACATTTTAATCAAACTAATACAAAATGCACTTAAATTATATGTTGATTTTATTTATTTAGTCTATTTTTCTTTATTTATTTGAAAGTTTTGCTTTTGTATTTTGAGGGTATTTTATTAGGTACATAATAATTTAGAATTGGTATATACTCCTGATAAATTGGCATGCAATATCTTAATTAATCCTCAGGATAAACCAAAGGGGTATGCATATTAGGAGTCCCATATTATATAGGAATCTGAGGCACAGAGAGAAGTAACTTGTCCAAAGCCACACAGATTGCAAGTGGCAGAATCACATTTAAACTTGGGAAGTTGGGTCCCAGAACTCAGAGTGTCGGTGAGGTATTTTATAACTCTATGCCCACCTCACTGAGCTGTTGTGAGACAAAGACACTTAGCATATGATAAGCATTGAGTAAATATTATGTTATTTTTTAAGGGAGGAAGATTCAAAAGATAGGGCAAAATCTTCTTTCACATACAAGAAGAGACAACGAATCTACTAAACCAGCCTGACACCATTAGAAAATATTACCAAGTTTTTGCTGAACATTTATTCAGTAAGTACAGCTACAAGAAGAATGTGGGGCACAGCTGTGAGCAACACCAGACACTGTTTCTACACTCCTGAAGCTTCCACCTCAAAGAAAGAGATAGCTGTTGAACAAACCATTCCACTCCGAAAAAGGGGGAATAAGTGAACAATCCAAAAATTAGCATCAAAAGAATAAAACACGTAGAAGTAAATGTAACCAAGGAGGCACAGACTCGTATATTAGAAAACTATAAAGCATTGCTGAAAGAAATTAAAGAAAGCACAAATAAATGGAAAGACATCCTGTGTTCATGGATTGGAAGACTTAATATTGTTTAAGGTGTTAATACTACCCAAAATGATCTACAGATTTAATGCAATTCATATCAAAATCCCAAAGGTGTTTTTTGCAGAAATGGAAAAGTCCATCCTAAAATTCATATGAACTCTCAAGGGAGCCAAAGCAATCTTGAAAAAGAAGAATAAAGTTAGAAGTCTCACACTTCTTGATTTCAGAACTTATTACAAGCCACAGTAATCATAACAATGTTGTACTGCCATAAAAACAGATATATAAACCAATGGGATAAAATAGAGAGCCCAGAAATAGACCTTCGCACATATGGTCAGATGAATTTTGAGAAGGGCACAAACACCGTTCAATGGGGAAAGACAGTCTTTTTAACAAATAATGTTGGGAAAACTGGATATCCAAATGCAAAATAATTAAGCTGAACCCTTACTTTACACCATATACAAAAATGAATTAACAATGATCAAAGACCTAAACATAAGAGCTAAAATGATAAAACTCTAAGAACAAACATCGTGGGAGGGAGCTCCTTGATACTGGATTTGGCAGTGATTTCTTGAATGTGATATCAGAAGCAAAGGCAACAAAAATAAGGAGACATAAATTGGGCTAAATCAAGATTTAAAACTTCTGTGTATCAAGGAACACAATCAACAGAGTTAGAAAGCAACCTACAGAATGAAATAATTATTTGCAAATCATATATCTAATAAGAGGATATTATCTAGAATATATAAAGAACTCTTACAACTCAAAAATAAATGAATAAATAACCTGGGACTTCCAGCCAGGATGGAGGCATAGGTAGATATACTTTGCCTCCTCACACAACCAAAAAAGGACAACAAATTTAAAAACAAAAAATAACCAGAACTGCCAGAAAATTGAACTGTATGGAAGTCCAACAACCAAGCAGTTAAAGAAGAAACATTCATCCAGACTGGTAGGAGGGGCAGAGACAGGCAACCAGAGTGGAGAGGACTCGTGGCAACACGGTGGCTGGAGGACCGGGTGGTCCCACGTTTGTATGTGGGTAAACCGTGAAGAACAGGTGGGGAGTGAGACAGACTGCGCAACCCATAAAGCCTCAAAACCTCTGACTGAAAAAACCTATGGGGGTTTCGGTGGCAAGAGAAACTCCCAGCCTCACAGGACATTTCATTGGAGAGACCCACAGGGTCCTAGAAAGTACACAAACCACCCACCTGGGAATCAGCACCAGAAGGGCTCAACTTGCTTGTGAGTAACCGAGGAAGTGACTGAAAGTTAGCTGAGAGCTGAACAAGCGGCACTGTTCCCTCTCGGACCCCTCCCCCACATACAGTGTTACAAAGCAGTGATGTGGGTTGTCCCCCCTGTCCCACAAATATCTAAGTCTCCACCCTTTACTATGTAACATGTGTGCTGAGACAAAAAAATATGGCTCAGATGAAAGAACAGATCAAAAGTTCCAGAAAAAAATACAACTAAGCGATGAAGAGATAGCCAACCTATCAGATGCAGAGTTCAAAACAGTGGTAATCAGGATGCTCACAGAAATGGTTGAGTATGGTTGCAAAATAGAGGAAAAGGTAAAGGCTATGAAAAGTGAAATAAGGAAAATGTACAGGAAACCAACAGTGAAGGGAAGGAAAGTGGGACTCAAATCAATGGTTTGGACCATAAGGAAGAAATCAACATTCAACCAGAACAGAATGAAGAAATAAGAATTCAAAAAAATTAGGAGAGACTTAGGAACCTCCAGGACAACTTTAAACATTCCAACATCCAACTCATAGTTTAAGAGGGTACAGCCAGGGGACCCCCATAAGATGGATTTGTAATGGGGTCCAGAACTCAGGGTGTCCAGGAAATATTAAAAATATGGGATATTCTCACCCCCACAAGTCTGAACTGGGGGATGGGACACATGGAACAGGGCCATTGAAAGTTGTTTTGCATAGCAACAGTTTTGTAGATAACTTCTAGAACAAGTCATTTAACATATCTATAACCTTTAACTGGTTTCATAGATATGTTAAATAGCTGTGGCCAGGCTTTGAGCCAGGGCTTCCACCCAGGATGTAACTGGGAGGCAATTCCCCCTGGTTATAGAGCCTGTGTAAGAGCTTGGAGACGATTAGCTCCACACCACAGGGCCACACCTGCCCGGACTTACTATGGCAGCCCAGAAAAGCTGGAAAAAATACAGGAATGCTGGCAGGTATAGCTGATTGTGGGAGGAGTCAAAAATGGGGCTGCAGAGGAAGACTAGTGCTGGGATTTAAACCCAGGTGTGGCAGCCATGATGGGAATCACCATGCAGCTTTAGCGGGAAGCACCTTGTGGCTTTGGCAGAGAAGAACAATGTGGTTTTAGCAGGGGAGAACCACGTGGCTTTGGGTCTCCCTTTGCCAGCAGCTTAGGAAGTCAGAAAGCAAGGTGTAGCAGCAATGCAGAGCCTCTCTTAGCAGTTCAGAAGAGTGCAGGAGAGATGCTGCCGGAAGGAAAGGGATGAAAGGACTCTTGCTGGTGGGCCATGAGAGGGTGCCACATGGTTTTGGATTAAGAACTGGAGATCCCGGCAACACAGCTGATGGTGCTGGGAACAGAGAGAGGCCTGCCAGCCGAGCACGATTACTGGGAAGAACCAGGGGCTACCTGAGCCAGAGACTTCCATTTCTTTTCCTGAAATATGGTACCCCAGACCATGCAAAGGGGGAAGGAAGGTCTGTGTGTGTTTGTGGGTGTTTTAAGGGACTTTGGGATTTTAATGAAGACATTATTCATTATTCTTAAGTCTGTATGACTTTTGAATAAATAATTCCTTTCCTTTTCACCAGTCTCTAACATGGAGAGCTATAATTCCCTGGCAACGGGCAAGGCAAACCTAGTAGAGGGGACCCTAGGAAAAGAGAGGGTCCATTCGGTAACATTATACCACCCCTTCTCCAGTAGCCAATCAAAGAAAATCAAGGGAGACCACATGCACGGTAGCTTTAAAGTAATACAAATACGTGTACATGTGCAGTAAAAGGCCACCAAAACTATCCAGGAAGGATCCTCCCTATAAAAATAGAATCCCTCCAGCCCATGAGGTCAATCTCTGCTTGGAGTTGGCCTGCTCCCATGTTCTCTGCTATAAACTCTGGGTGTTTGGTTCAATTCTTTGTCCCAATCACCAAGAACCTGGTTACCTGTGTCCACCTGTGACAATAGTGATGCCAGAAGGACAAGAGGAAGAGCAAGAAATTGAAAAGTTATTTGAACAAATAATGAAGGAGAACTTCCCTAATCTGGCAAAGGAAATAGACTTCCAGGGAGTCCAGGAAGCTCAGAGTCCCAAAGAAGTTGAACCCAAGGAAACACACAGCAAAACACATCATAATTACATTACCCAAGATTAAACATAGGAGAGAATCTTAAAAGCAGCAAGAGAAAAGGAAACAGTTACCTACAAAGGAGTTTCCATAAGACTGTCAGCTGATTTCTCAAAAGAAATCTTGCAGGCAAGAAGGGGCTGGAAAGAAGTATTCCAAGTCATGAAAGGCAAGGACCTGCACCCAAGATTACTCTATCCAGCCAAGCTACCATTTAGAATGGGAGGGCAAATAAAGTGCTTCCCAGATAAGGTCAAGTTCAAGGAGTTCATCATCACCAAGCCCTTATTATATGAAATGTTAAAGGGACTTATCTAAGAAAAGATAAAAAATAGGAACAGTAAAATGACAACAAACTCACAGCTATTAACAACTGAACCTAAAACAAAAACAAAAACAAACTAAGCAAACAACTAGAACAGGAACAGATTCACAGAAATAGAGATCACATGGAGGGTTATCAGCAGAGAGGGGGAGGGGGAGAATGGGGGAAAAGGTACAGAGAATAAGAAGCATAAATGGTAGGTACAAAATAGATGGGGAGATTAAGAACAGTATGGGAAATGGAGAAGCCAAAGAACTTATATGTACGATCCTTGGACATGAACTAAAGTGGGGGAATGGTGGTGTGAGGTGGAGTACAGGGTGGAGGGGAATAAAGGGGAGAAAAAATGGGCCAACTGTAATAGCATAATCAATAAAAGACATTAAAACAAAACAAAATAACTTGATCAAAAAATGGAAAGAACTTGAATAGATATTTCTGCAAACAAGATATACAAATGGCCAAGAAGCACATGGAAAAGTGCTCAACATTAAATGCAAATCAAAACCACAAAGAGATATCACCTCACTCTCATCAGGATGGCTACTGTCAGAAAAACAAACACAAAAATAACCAGTGTGAGTGAGGATGTGGAAAAAACTGGTACCTAGTGTAGGCGAATTCATAGAGAAAGAAAGTGGAAGAGTGATCGCTGGGGCTGAGAGGAGGGGGAAGGGCAGTTGCTGTTTAATGGGTATAGGGCTTCCGCTTCACAAGATGCAACGAGACTCGTGAGGGGTGGATGGTGGTGATGTCTGCACAGCACTGTGAGTGTACGTAATGTGAACTGCACACTTCAGAATAAGGTGGTAAATTTTATGTTACGTGTCTTTTATCACAGTTTCGGAAATAAATTTAAAAAGAAGAGCGGAGGCCTGGCCAGGTGGCTCATTTGGTTGCATGTCATCCCATGTACCAAAGGGTTTGAGTTCAATTCCATGTCAGGACACATATGAGGTATGGGTTCCATTCCTAGTCAGAGTGCATACGGGAGGCAAATGATTGATCTCTCTCTCTCTCTCTCTCTCTCTGCCCCTCCACTTTCTCTCTCTCTCCCTCCCTTCCTCTCTTTCTAAAATTAATAAATATATCCTTGGGTGAGGGTTATTAAAAAAAGAGTGGAACACAATTGTAATGAATGCCGCAAAAGATTCAGGTCCAAGGTACATATAAAGCGGATCCGACCTGGGGATTGGTGAGGAAGCTTCACTAAGCCAAGAGTAGCATGAGTAGCGGGTCTCTAGGGAAGAAAACAGGCAAGCAAGGAAGACAGTATTTGCAAAGTCCTGTGAGGCAAGGGAATCTTTATTCACTTGGGATGTTTTATTAATTATCAACTAGGTACAAACACTTATTTTCACCTGGTTACTTCTGGTTTTTTGTTTGTTTTTTGGGACATAACTTATAAAGATTGCACAAGTCTTAAATACACAGCTTAATAAATTTAGCACCAATGTTTTGAAACAAGTGACGGTCAAAAGAGGTGTTGTCATGCTTCCTTTTCCCCTTTTGTCCCCTCCCCTTGGACTCGGCAATGGGGTGGGGGGCTGAGGAGACATCAGCAGGGAATTAAGGATACTGAAGAGATATGACAGCTAAATACTGTAACCCGTGATCCTGAACTGAACTTGGACCAGAAAAGGAAAAGAGATATTGTTGGTGAAACTGGAATAGGGTCTCTGGGTCAGATGGCAGTGTCACATCAATGCTAACTTCCTGCTTTGCGTGTTGCGTTGTTGTCACATAGGACAGGGTCATTGCCTTTTGAAAACGTGCTCTGATGCATTTAGGGGTTGGCGGGCATCATGCTGAAAACTGGCTTTCAGATATTCAGAAAAGAATGATAATGAGAATGTATTATACGTGGGTATATGCGTAGAGAGAGGGCACGAATGTGTTGAAGTATTAATCATTGGGATGCCTGGGTAAAGGCAATATGAGAGTTCTGTATATCACTCTTGTAACTTTTACAAAAGTTTGAAATTATTTCATAGTAAAGTTATTTTTAAAAGGTATTGTCTATGATTTAAATGAGCTCAGAGGTGAGGCAGTAGGTAACAGGGGTAAGACCAGAAATGAAAATGAACATTTTGTCTATCACTGAATTTGAAAAAAGAAAATTTGAGAGAAAAGAATTTTTAGTGTTCCTTTAGCTCCCTGAGAGTGAAGTAGGCTATGCTACAAATAACCCACATGTGGTTATTATAAACCCATAAATAAGAATTCTGGTTTGGTATCTGCTTTGGCTAGCAAGAACTGGTCATCAGATCTGGGAATACAGGTCCCTTCTCTGGATCATGGCCCAGCACCAATCCTGAGACACAGCATGTGCCAACCCACCTCCTGACCCTGCCCTTTCCAGCTTCAGAAAATTAAAGATGAAGGAAACTTTCCAACAGAATCTTGCCTGCAGTGACGACACACTGGGCAAAGCTATAAACCCAGGAGGTGCTGAAGTGAAACTGGAACAAACACCATGCGCCTCAATGTCTTCATGCATCTGCAAAGTCAGCCAAGGCCCCATTCAAGTCTGGGCACGAATCTCTGGGTTTCCACAAGCACCGACCTCCGTAGGCAGTGAAGCAAGCTCCTCGGTGTGTGGTGCTGTGGGAGATTTGTGTAGGAAGCATCTTGGGAAAATGGAGAGGCCGGAGGCCCAGAGCTCTGTGATTCACACAGGTGCTGTGCTGGATGAGCGCACGTGAGGACAGGACAGCTGTGCTGACCAACACTGTTACCAGCGTTCAGGTTGGATGCCCTCGTGTAGCTATTTCATGTAAACAGGTTTGTTTTCTTTCTTTTTTTAATAGATTAGAAACTGTAAGTATAGTCTTATACATTCTTTGGGGAAATGACTATAGGATTAGTGAACTCAACTCTTTGCCCCTCAAAAAGTCAGAAGCTGGGTTGAGAAAATATTTATTTTCAAGTACATTTTTATTAGAATAAAATCATCAAGGCTTTCTTTTCACAGTAATTTGAAAATTATCGTATTACTTCTGTCCACAGCCAAACTTTTTCAAGTTTCTTAAGCAAAGTAATGATAATTCAACATAATCAGTTTATTAACTAAAATATCTTTTTGAGGTGGGCAGAATGAAGTGATAGACATTTAAATTTTATTTACTCATATAAGAAAAAGCAGGGTGTCACAATAAGCTCTGAAGGGGAAAAGGGAACACTGTTAGAGTTATATTTTCAAAGGGAAAAGGAAAGCTTTATTGTTACTGCTACTAGTACTACTACTGTGATTGTGACTATTATTTTTCTCACCTCCTTCCCTGTTTCCTAGGTGAAAAAAGTCTAGCTCTCAACCCCAAATTCTTTACCCCTCATTCCTCTCATTTCTGAGCTTAAACATTTAGTATCATCCTAGCTTTGATTTTCCTATAATTCAGTTTTCAAGTTTAATTTTTCAGAGTAGAGACCTAGATGATCCTGTTTCCCAAATTCTGTTGAATTTTCAAAGCACACCCAAAATGTCTGCTTTTCTCCTGCCCTCTCATGGCTCCCTGTCTGGAGTTTCAGATTCTCCCCATTCTCTCCTCCACATCCAGTGCTCCTACTATGTGCTCGCACCCTTCCCTTGTCTCCAGCCTCTTCCTCCACTCACATTCCTATGTCCCCACCTCTCTCCATCCCTCCAGAGACCCACTTGGCCCATTCATTCTCCACTCCTCTTCCCTACAGTGGGTCTAAAATTCCCATTACCAGACCTTTTCGGGTAATGGGATGCTGTTTCCAGCTCCCCCTCCCCACCCCCCGTTCAACTTGACTTGGCAGTCTCCAGACCTTCTGCCCTCCTGAATGCTCCATTCCCATCTTGTTTGTGAACTCTTCTCCCCTTTCCCACATCCATCCCCAAGACAGCTGTTCCTCCAAGTACTAGCCTTGGTTCTCCTTCCTTTTCACTTCACCCCTTACAGGAGTGATTTTAGTGTCCTCCTGAGTCCCAGGGTTGCTTCTTTCCTCTGGTTCTTCCTTTCTCTCTCTCACTTCCTACATGCAAAAGACTCCTAAACCCTGATCATCTCTTAATCTACTTCTTCCTCTTAATCCCAGCCCCACTCACTGCCTTGGTTTGGGCTCTTGTCCCTGGATTTCTGATATTGTCTCCAGCCTCTTCAAGTCCCTTCCTATAGCTAATGCTGTGTCCTTCTAAAACCAAATCTGTTTATACCTCTTTGACAATTGGACATCAGTCAATAAAAGCCGTCCAAAACCTTTGGATGATATGATCTCATTTGTTTATTTCTTTCATTTTCCTTGCTCATGGAGGTATATCCAAAAAGATATTGCTGGGTGATCTCAAAGAATTTTCTGCCTATGTTTTCTTCTAGGAATTTTATGGTTTCAGGTCTAACATTTAATTCTTTACTCTAGGTTGAGTTTATTTTTGTATATGGTATAAGAAAGTCATCCAATTTCAGTTTTTTGGCATGTACCTGTCCAGTTTTGCCAACACCTCTTATTGTCTTTACCCTATTGTATAACTTTACCTCGTCTGTCATAGATTGATTGACCATACAGTGAGGATCTATTTCTGAGCTATTGTATTCCACTGAACCATGTATCTGTTTATATGCCAGTATCATATTGTTTTGATTATTGTAGCTTTATAGTATAGTTTAATATCAGGGAGCATGAAACCTCCTACTGTTCTTTCTCAAGATTTCTTTGGCTGTTCGGGGTCTTTTATGGTTCTCTATAAATTTTAGAATTAGTTGTTCTAATTCTGAGAAGAATGGCTTTCAACTCCTTTCTTCAATTTCTTACAGTTTTCAGGGTACAAGGTCTTTCACCTATTTGGTTAAATTTATTCCTAGGCATTTCATACTTTTTGATACAATTATAAATGGGATTGTTTTCTTCATTTTTTTTTCTGGAGATTTGTTGTTGGTGTGCAGAAATGCAATAGATTTCTGTACATTAATTCTGTATTCTGCAACTTAAATCAGTTATTAGTTCTAATAGTACTTTGGTGGAGCCTTCAAGGTTTCCTATATCAGGAAAACTGTATCATATCATCTACAAATAATGAAAGTTTTACTTCTTCCTTTCCAATTTGGATTTTTTTAGCAGTCTCAGAAAGATTTATTTGGAGAAAAGTCGTCACACTGTCTCAGAATATTAGTGTACCATGTTTCTCCATGTTCACAGCACCAGCAGCAGCAACATTAGGACTTTCCAGACTTTAAAGAGAAACTTTCATCCTGAAGTGAGTATCTCAGCCATCACTATCATTACATTTAAAAATATAAGTATGTTCACCAAAAATTTTATTTCATTTGCAAAAGCGTAAAGAAACCAAAGCATAGCCCTAGGTCTCCCACCACCACATCAACCCACTAAGCTGCACTGTGCCAACCTCACCCTTATACCAAGGCATTCTCTAACAATTTTTTCACCTTTTTCCTGCATGATCAATTTCCCATTCTACAGAGTTATTCCATCAATGTGTAAAAACATGAGGTAGTTACTCCCATCTTTTAAAAATGCCTTCTTGACCTTGTCTCTGCCATGCCTCTTTTTTTATGGAACACTCCTTGACATAGTTATCTGAATTTGCTGCCTTCAGTTCTCTCCTGAACCCATTCATATCAAGTGTTTGCCTTGCTGCTCCCCCAAACTGCTCTCATCAAGCTCCTCACTGGCTTCTGCATGCATTGCTGTGTCCCAAAGCCAAGTCTCCATTCTCATTTAATTGACCTAAAGCAGCATTTTGCATGCCTTTTCTTTATCTTGTCTGATTGCTTTGGCTTAGAACTTCCAATACTACATTGAATAGAAGTGGTGTAATGGGCATCCTTGTCCTGTACCTGATCTTTGATAAAAGGCTTTCAGCTTTTCACCATTGAGTATGGCATCAATTGTGGGTTTGTTATATATGGCCTTTATTATGTTGAGATATGTTCCTTCTTTACCCACTTTGTTGAGAGTTTTTATCATAAAATGATGTTGAATTTGGTCAAATGTTTTGTCTGCATCTATTAAGTTGATCATATAGTTTTTGTGCTTTAGTTTGTTAATGTTATATACCACATTAATTTATGAATGTTGAACTATCTTTGCATCCTGGGTGAATCCCACTTGGTCAAGGTGTATAATGCTTTTGATATGTTGTTGAATTTGGTTTGCTAATATTTTGTTGAGAATTTTTGTACCCATGTTCACAGTCTTTGCACAGTGAAGGAAACCACCAATAAAAACAAAAAGACAAAAAACTGAATGGGGGGAAAATATTTGCAAATGATACATCTGATAAAGGGTTAATACCCCAAATATATAAATGACTCATACAACGTAATACAAAAAAAAATCCAATTAAAAAATGAGCAGAGGACCTGAATAGACATTTCTCCCAAGAGGACATACAGCTGGCCAACAGATGTGAAAAGATGCTCAACATCACTAATCTTCATGGAAATGCAAATTAAAACCACAAAATGAGACACGTGTGAGAACGGCTGTCATCAATAAATCAACAAATAACAAGTGTTGGTGAGGATGTTGAGAAAAGGAAACCCTCATACACTCTTTGTGGGATTGTAAATTAGTGCAGCCACTATGGAAAACAGTATGGAGAATCCCCAAAAAATTAAAAATAGAGCATCCACACAATCCAGCAATTCCACTTCTGGGTATTTACCCAAAAAAAACAAAAATACCAATTTGCAAAATACATGCATCTTATGTTCATTGCAGCATTACTAGCAAATGCCAAGACATGAAAGCAACCTAGACGTCCATCAATAGATGACTGGATAAAGAAGATGTGGTATACATACGATGAAATAAAAGAGAACAAAATCTTGCCACTTGCAACAATATGGATGGACCTAGATGGTACTCTGCTAAGTGAGGTAAGTCAGACAGAGAAAGACAAATAACACTTATATGTGGAATCTAAAAAAAAAAACCAACAAAATAAATAAATAAACAAAACAGAAACAGACCCATAGACATAGAGATCAAACTGATGGTTGCTAAAGGGGAGGGGGTATATAGGGATGGGAATAAAAAATAAGTAAAATTTTGCCGATTTGATGGACAAAACTGATAACTCACTATCACTATAATTTATGAAAGAAAGGAAAGAAAAAGAGAGAGAAAGAGAAAGA